>CM060842.1:94345000-94485000 GCA_030762175.1 Metallyticus violacea | reverse complement strand
GAGAACGTTAGGCTTGGTTCATTGCTACGAGTTCTTGTATTATTCTTTTATTATACTAGAGCGAGCCAGTCAGCCCATTTGCTACGACGCACTATTGCAATTGGCCGAATTAAAGGATATTATTTCGACTCTCAGGACAGCTTGCTGTTGACAGGTGTTCTTTCAATTGAGATGAGACTGTCTTCGCGTACAGACGTGCCGCTGTATTTTTTCGCCGTCCGAGGCTGCTGAAATATGGCGTACCAGAACCAACTGGGAGAAGTGATGATGAATATGGTTTAAGGGTGCAAAACAGTGAAAGTGATTAGCTCCCATTTTGAAAGTGAAAACCATATAAAATACCTATGAAGACAAACTGGCCAAAAAGGAGCGTGATTTCACTTTTTTCAACAAGTTTCTGCAACAGCAAATATATTGATGAGAGAAATTGAAAGAGTGTTTCATAATGGCAGAGTTATTAATAAGGATTTGTGGCCCTCTTCGTCCCCGACCTACCCCTGGCGACTTTCATCTCTGGGGTATATGAAACATATTAAGCCAAACCCATATACAATTGAAACAAAATATCTACCAGGAAATACGAGCATTATTCAACGTGAACTGCAGCGAGTGATGGATAACCCTCCACTTTTTTAAGAGATACAAAAATGTATGGACAAGAGTGGCCAGTTTCAGCACCTCCTTTCTTACGTTGGTAAGTAAAAACTCTTTAAAGTAGTTAAGGAATCTGTTGTGTTGTGTCAGCGTCATTCTACTATACCCGCAGACAACAGTGAGCCTCCTCTCCCTATAGGCAAAACACCGCAAGTTGGCTCATAGTTCATTGGGTCGCACTATAATTTATAGTTTTTCAACAACAATTTATGGTTTTTCAACAATATATTCGGATATAGAAAGTGTGTCAGATTCTGGTATATCTGCAATATATTTTTCCTTTTAGATTGATTGACAAGAACTAGAATGCTTAATTCTGTTGATGCCAGATATCCCAAATTCCGGTAAACTTGCCACGTCAAGATCCATCTTGATTTTCTCAAAATGGTTATCCAATAGATATTTTAAGATTAAAAAAGAACCTTACTGAGACACCAGAACTGCATCAGAGTCTAATTCTTTCAACCTGTAGCGTAAATAATGCTACAGTCTATAAATCTGGGCAAAGGTGATAAATATGAAACACATTTTCAGTAAAGCGTTCTCTTAAACAGAGAATTAGGGTTGTATAATCTATCCACACCTTATTGTTAGCTTTGTCTTTTGCATGTTTGACGAAGACAGCTGTTGCCTCACGATCGTTAAACGAAATCATTTAAAGCGAAAATTTAAAGCTAATTAAAACCTCTAGTTAGCAAGAGAGACCCGACATGCAAAAGACTTTCAAGTCGCCGCGGGGAAGAGAGAGGATCTTTTGTGATGTGACTGTAAAACACACCCAACGTCGAGTGCTATAAGCGAACAAGTATCCTTCAGCAAGATGGCGAAGTGTGCGGGAGCAAAAGGTCAAGTGGCAGATATTCTTTTTTCGTTCTTCTTCTTACTTTACTTGGCATCACGTCTCTTGGAGGCGCCGGCCATATTGCCTCACGGGAATTTGATTAAAAAAAAAAAAAAAAGAAAATCTCGAACACCTCATGACGCCTGCTTTTCGTTAGGGACAGGCAATCAATTGTTTCGGACAGATCTTTTGTTTTCTGATGCTGAGAGTCATGTAGTGTAGAAGAACGGGTGTGAAGATATGGGTGAATGTTATACAAAGATTAATGTCGAAAATTATTATGGGTGAATATTATGCAAAAATTAATGTCTAAAATTTAAGTAATGATTTTATGTAATATACGAAGCATCTAAATAAGTGTAAAATTAATTCCATATATATTGAAACTAGATTGATTTAATTCTAAATTGGCGTGAATTTAAGTTATCAGATTTCATTTTTTAAGTATTTTTCTGTAAATAATCATATTTTCATTATTTTTCACTGCCCAGTCACAGTTAATAAATACATACAATGTGAAGCAAAAGGGCTTTGGTTTCGAGCATTTGATCAAAATATTAATTCTAATTTTACTTTCGTTTAATATATTAATGCACCAGATCTAATGCATTTTGAGGATAATAACAGATAGAGCACAGTCAACTAAAATATACCCGCTGCATTATTCTCATAATCAAAGCCCTTTGACGTAAATTTTGCGTTTGTACAGTTAAACTATGTTATCATTGAATTACGAAAGAGTTGAATTATAGCAGAATGGATGTAAATAAACATAACTTTGATAAAGAAGCCTACCATAATGTTTGCGGAAAGTTGTACTGGCGCATCAAGAGGTCAAATGCTGCAGGAGGTAGGGGAGTTATCTATCGCTGTGGAATAGTATCAACTCTTTCGTAATAAAACAGTATGAAGCAAATAAAAAAGAGATAATTCTATTTTATTATTTATTGTACTGTTTTCAGTAATTAATTTCATTACTGAGCTACCTTTTAAATATATATTAAAGTTTATCTTATATAGATAAACTTTTAATTATTTCCAAACAGTAATATAAAAAGCTTAAAAACATTTCCTCAAAACACATACTTTTTGTGTGTGTGTTTTTGTATAAAGTGCAACTTGAAGTAACAAACATTTTTACAGTTCACTAGCCTGAATATCTACATTATAAACAATATTGTAAATTGTTAATAGACAAGGTGGGAAGTCAATTAACACGGCTTTTTGCATAACAGAAAGCTTTTTCCTATAAAAAGTATCCTCATTTGCCTGGATTTCTAGGAAAAGGATGATTTGTTTATATTTTCCGAAGGTATTATTTTAAAGAATAGTTTAAAACAAGTTTAAATTCCAAATCTAACATGAAATGTGCGATGACAAAATATGAGTTTGCGTTCTTCTTAGACTCTTTTGGAGAGTGTAGTTTAAGTGCTAAATTATCACTGAAGAGATAGTCAGAAAGAAGGTGAGGATGATGTCAGTATAAGAACAGCATCGACTGGTACAGCCGATTCTATGATAAACATACCAGTCTTAAGAGTAACTAGCGCTGTGAACGATCTTCAGCTATAGAAAATGAAGTTCTGAGCATTGCACTCAAAGACGACGTACTTGGCAGTACTCGTAAGTTGTCGGAAACGTTCGGTGTCAGCAGTAACGCAGCTGGAATAATTAGACATAATGTATAAAAGTCAGACAGCAGATCCATGTAAACTTATACCTAGACGTTCAGGCCCAACGAGGAGTGGACATTTATAAACAACTAGACGGCCGATTCTGGAAATGCGTTGTGACATGTGAAAAAAATGCTTGTACCGTAATGCTGAGAAGGAAAAACAAGGTCTCGTGGGAAAGAACTTTAGTCAGTGGCATGAAAGTCGTTTTAGGCGAAATGTGATGCTTTGCGTTTGTCGAAATTTCGAAGATATTGTTAATTTCGAACTGGTGGAAGCTGAGCTATTCTATGAACAACTACACAGGGTTTGGGACGTTTTAACACTACATTAGTTGACTTTAAAAGTCTATAGATATTTTTAAAATTGAAGTAAATTTGTAGCAAATTAACACAAATAAAAACATTTAATTTATATTTTAATTACGCAAATCAATTAACACAATTCTCTTAGGTAATTTTTTCCCTCATTATTCCGAAGAAATTTTTTGTGGAATGTTTTGATATTCTAGCCTGCTTTATTGGATATTTGTTCAAGAGTTAGGGTTTTCCGATGAGGTAACGGTCTAATTGTTTAAATAATGCTACTCCGGGCCAAGGCATACGTGAGCTGGTGAATATTACCAAGGGTGGCCGAGGTCGTTAAGGTGTGGACTCGTGAGTGGGAGGTCTGGGGTTCGAATCCCGCCAGGACCGCCCTCCCTGACTGGAGTTTCTTCCCGTTTTTCTGCAGTCTTCATAATTGGCAAATGCCGGGAAGGTACCCTAAACTTAGGCCTGGAACGCTTCCTTCCTTAAAAAATCCTTTCCCAAATTATAATTTCATCTCATGTATCACCAGTGTTCACCGCCTGTGGTGCCTCAGTAGTAAAAACGGGCGTTAAACACCACTCAAAAAAAAAAAAAAAAAAAAGCTGCTGAAAAAAGTTTCCGAACTATTTCTGTAACGCGCCAACAGATGGAAGTGCAGATTGCGCGCGCAGCGCTTGGGAGCTGCAACCTTGAACTAGCATAGTGCCAAGTGACATCGTTGTGTTTACATTGGAAGTAGTACAACTGGTATTTTTGTCATCACGTGCGTGTAATAGCCTTCAATTTCGTCATGGACAGCAAGTTGGAACAAAGAGGTAACGTGTAATCTTGCGTTAAACTAGGGAAATCGTCAACAGAGACATTAAATATGCTTCGGCAAGCTTACGGCAATTGTGGAATGTTTCGAGAGGTACAGGATCTTCAAAAGCGGAAGAACATTCCTGTAAGACCCGTGAAAATGTTGAAAAAGTCCGGAAAATGTTTCATGAGAATCATAAGAAAACAGTCAACGACATTGCTGACATCGTTGGTGTGTTTGTATGGACCAGTGCAGGCAAAGGTCGCCGTTTCAACACTGTTGATGAGAAACAGCTTAAAACACAAAAAGTTCTATACCCACTTACAAAAGCGATGACTTTGAGCCGCATTTAATAAGTGGAACAGGTGTATTTGTGTCCAAGGAGACTATTTCAAAGGAGATGGTGTTCAAAATTAGGCAAATGAAGTGTTTTCTTGGTGATGGAAGCAGTCCGTGAACTTTTTGATATAAATTCAGTAACTAATTGGTTAAATACTCTCCACTGATTCTAACGTTTGTTCATTAGCAGGAACAGTTGCAAACTTTGTCCTGCTATACATTTCTTTCATATTGTTCACGCCTTCACGCTGCAGTGGCTTTACTATAAGAAGAGAATAGACATCCTCGTGTTTTCACTTTATTTCAGGAAAATGAACAAGAGGTCCACCTCGGGAGAATAAGAGAGATGTGTTAGCAGTAAACTGTCTTTCTGTAGTTTTCAATTGCAGAAGTTTGTTATTCACCATTTGCCCAGAAAACAAAATCCCATCTTCACTTTTGATGTGGTGCTTCATCTTCTAAGAACCATACGAACCTATATTTTTACCTGTAATGTTGTTATATGCGCTTTTACTTTAATTTTAATGGATATTTCAAGCATATATTGTTATGACTTATTACTGTTTGCTCTTTGAGGATTAATGGAACAGTATACGAACATAGAGGAGTATCTGCTGCTATAGCTATCTAATACAAGGCCGTTTTCTGTTAAATTCGCAACACGCCCATTGATTATGGTACCTAATCGGCAGATTCCCAAAAGTATCTGTTTATGTTTCCGGATATAGGTATGTGCAACTATAAATAAAATTGAAATGTATATTTTTCTAATCATAATTCTCCCCCATGAGACATTAAAATTGTCTGCAAGCGTTCGACGTGATCTTTATAATTATTATGATGAGGAATAATATGTATAAAAAACTTTGGGTCCAAAAGTATAGACATCTCAAGAATAGGAACAAATAGTTTGAGACTCTCTTCGTTGTGGCGCTGTAAACGTTAACTCTACAGTTACAAATTGTTCATGGATGATCAAGAGGACTAAAAACACAATAGTGGTCTTAAAAATAATTTACCGTGTTAAATATAGAGAAATACTTTAGTGGATCATATGACTAGTACATATGTTCAAAAAGATCCGCCATATGCCAGGCGAATGTCAGGCAAATCTTCATGCGTGAAATGATGAGTCATATTATCCCTTTCAAGCAACAATACAGTCTATATTGTACATATTCATAAGTAATTTAATTAATTGAAGTACCGTAGTTGTGCCTACTGCAGTTCTGAAAAACTTTACCACTTCCACGAGAACCTGTAAAATGAGTGAGAGTGCGTGACTTGCGTTAGACTGAGGTACAGCTGCTCCTTCGACAATGACATTGCTTTACTATGAACATGCGTCAAATCGCAAAGTAGCTGTGACGTTGATCATATGGCTGCCTGTAGCTCCATATAAACGTTTTCTCACTCTGAAAATACTTTCTACTCATAAATTATTTGTATATATTTTTTCTGCACACATGTAACAATTTATGTAATACAATCTAATGTTTTATTGAGTTCTAAGTCTATTACAAAATTATGAATGCCTACAGCTTGTAGCCCTGGTTATTATTGCATTGTACTTCCCAACAAATCAATTAACACAAAAACGAAATGAACAGATATAAAATCTTACTATTCGTATAACAAAAACATTATATTTTATAATTTTACTTATTTATTTGTTTTTCTATCTACCAGAGCCATTTTATTTTAACTTTAATAAAAATTCAACCATTTTCCTAATCTCATCCTCTAAAATGTTCCTATATGCTGCTACCTTTCTTATTCTAAGCAATTTTTCTTTAATAAACTATTTTCTCCATCCAATAGTTCCTGAATACTCAAACAATATATGGGTTGCTCCTTCAATTCCCTTACTGAATCCTCTTAATTTCCAACATCCTAATCTGAACCTGTTTGTTGCACTTCTCTTTCAAAACATATCTTCATTTCTTTATAGAAAATAGCACCGTGCATAATCTGCCCATATTTTCATATCTTAATTTGATTTGCTTTCAAAATCTCTTCCTTAGCGTTTCTCTCCCAATACATCCCCCATTCTATTTTCCCTAACTGGTGCTTTATCTTATTCACTCAGCAGTTAATGCAACTATCATTTTCCTGATATTTCACACATTACTTTAAAATATGTTATTCATTCAACTGATATACCCTTAACCAATATTTGATACACGCTCCATCACAAAACCTTTCACACTAGCTTTGCCATTGCAAGTAATGTCCCCATGTTTGCAGAATTTTGTGAGTCATTTAAAAATATCTTACAAAACATAATAAGTGCTCAATCCATTATTTCCCAGCATTCCTCTATACCACATAGCTCTATCTGGAATCAACAAATGCTTCATAAACTCTCGCCATCCAATTAACACATATAAATATATATTTATATGTGTTAATTGATGTGCTGCATATAAATATATATTTATCAGTTTAAAAACTAATTTACTTTTTGTAAAATTCAACTGATTTTATTTTTCCCACTGTCCAGACCACTTATTTAAATTCCTAGGTATAGAAAGGCCTTATCTCTGAATATTCTCAAGTTGCATAGTCAATTTTTCCTCTTTTATTAATTTACTACCCACCGTAAAAACTTTTTTTTTTACTGGCATTTGCCTTTAATCTCCATTCATCACAAATCTTACAATTTCTTTGATATCATTTTCTAAACCAATGACTGGTTTAGAGTTAACCACCAAACTTTTGTTGATTTGGTTTTTAATATTTCAGGTCATCAGCGTCCCATTCAATTCAGTGCGTCAACAGTCGATAAATTTTGCTTAGAGGTCTCTTCTTTCAGGCTTGACGTTCTTTTACGTGCCGTAAATCTACGACACGGGAAACACGGCTCTACTTCCCTTCCGAAGGAAGTCATGCTTAGGATATTTACTCCCGAAAAAGTCCATCGACTCTGGCCGGGATTGAACCCGCGATCTTAGGTCTGCGAGGCAAGTATAGTTACCCACTACACCTCCAGGACTGATGTTAACTTTTAAATCATCTGCATAAAGTAATCCTGAAATTTCCATATTTTTATTATTCCCTTTTTTAAACCAATAATTATGTCTTCTATAAACAAATTGAAAGAAAAGGGCTCAGTTTACACCCATGTAGATTATTTACTTCTGAGGTAATTTTACAATTTCTCCATTTTATACAAAATGTATTTTGTTGATGTTATGTTTTCAATACATTGTTTCTTTACCAAAATCCATCCTGACATTTTATACCTAAAACGGTTCTCGTATGCATTTTCTAGTATATATACTCGTATAGTATATATACTCGTATAGTATGCATTTTCTAGTATATAAATACTGTATAGAGTCTTCCAAGTTTTTTTCGCTAAAATTTGTCCATTATCGATTTTAAAATTAAAAATTATGACTGTTTCTGAACTCTGATTGAAATTGTGTGATTAGCTGATTATTTTCTGTCCACTTTTGAGGTCTATGTGCCAAGGATTTTGTATATATCTTACTCATATTTAATAAAAGCGCTATACCTCTGTTCGAATTGTCCTTTTATAAACAAGGCATATTGTCACGGCCCCCTCCTCCCACTCTCCTGAAATATTATGTAGCTTATCTAACAAACAAGGGATAGAACTGGGAACGTAGTTGCAACATTAACCTAAGAAAATCTTTAAAATCAAGACTATAAATGGGATCAAATTAGGAAAATATCGGAACTAGGTATGCATTGAAAACACAAATATTAGATAACTGTGGGAAACCTGTCTTTATAATCAGAAATTGTCACTTATACACATATGGATTGCAACCAAGATGTCTACCACTGGAACAAACAATGGTACAACCTCTCTCACCAAGCTTCCACACTCGATTCTCAAGAAAGCGATTTAAAAGAATGCTTCTACCTCAGACCCTAATTTTGTTTAAGCAATCTCTCCCAGCCGTCATTTCTAATTCTTAACTGACTCAACGCTGCAATATATTTTTCCGTACATTATTAATATCTGTATGCCACAATATAATTGCTATTCGCCACCTCTTTTGGATTCCTTTACTGTTTTTAATTGCATTTAGTAACCCAGTTAAACATTGCACCCTCTTAAACTCGGCGCACCAAGTTTGCAAAAATTCAATACCTGCTGCTTTGATCTTTTAACATCCTCACAAGAGATGAGACCATCCAACTCATCTACGTATAAATTGTACGTTTAAATCACATCTCATATATTTAGCCCCCACCCCATTGTGTTCAAATAAGTATCTAAAATAGTTAAACCATCCATTCTGTTGTATAATTGCTAATTCTGATCTTCCCTTTGTATAACGATTTATGGATTTAGATTTTACAATTTTTTTCTCTCATTATTTACCACAATTCTTCAAAATTTCCAGAACAAAGGGTAAAACTCCATAATGTTTTGATTGTCATTCTTTATAGGAAATTGATGAAAATCGTTTATGTTGTATTAAAATATTAGAACATGACAATTCTTGTTTAAGAGCTACTGTCCTTTATATTGTATTTTGATAATACCAAATTTCAGACAATTTTTAATAATAAAACCTTAATAACACGCTTAGAATGGATACTGGAGGAGGATATTTCGGTACTTTATACTTGCTCACGGCTAGACCTTTCTGCTGGCGCCAAGGCACCTCTGGGAGGAAGTGATAGGGTGAGGGCTACACGGGTGGCAGGGATTCACGGGTGATGATTGGGCAGAAGTAAACGGGTCTCTTAACATTTTTTTTCAAATAGAGCACCCGAAAGCCTGTGGAAACCCATAGGACCAGATGACAGGAAAAAGTTTTCAAAGCGCAAGTCATCAATATACCTTACCCTGGCACTTTCGACAGTAATAGAACCACCGAAATAAAATGAGCTAAAATGAAAGAGTAGAAAAATCGTGGAATGTAAACATTCATCTCAAGATTCGCCAAAGTGACCAGGATAAACCATGAAAAAATCGAAGGTCAGGATGGCCAGCCCAAAGATAATTGAACCTGGGACCTCCCGAATGGGAGTCTCACGCGTTACCTCCTAAGCCACCCCGCTCGGCTAGTAACATGTTTGTTCGGAGACAAAACGAAAAATTAATGAAATTTATAAACAGAACAAAAACTGGTACTAAGTAGTTTAAGCAGCATCTACAATCCTGGTTCATAGCTACCGTTTATTTTTGTATAAGCTACACTGCATTATATAAACTTTACCCTGTGGTTGGTAAACGTTCTAAACGATATAATGTTTATTTTGCTCATTATTAGGATATTTTTTAATTTTTAATAATTTAATTGTTGGTATAATTTATACTTTTTTAAAACTTGCCTATTTTAGACAATTTTTAATTATATGCTTGATTACTTTAATTGCGTTTTTTTCTTTTGTTCACCTGTAATTCTAATAGCATGCTGCAAAATGTGTGTGTGTGTTTTTTTTTAAACCGGTTATTCAATTGTGGAGTTTTATAGAATTGGAAAAAGCTAAAATTGACTCTCAGATAAATAATATCAGTTTAATATTTTGTGATCTTATTGAGAGGTCATATACAAATTAATATTGTAAATTACATTTTGTTTGACCCAAAGAAGTCCTTGCACTGTTGTAAAACATCTGCAGAACTTGTTAAATTTTAAATTGATGCAGCACTTGTTCAGTCATTTATTTATGAGGATTATTTACGGACGCTCTTTAACATCTCAGGTCATCAATGTCTTATTCAATTCAGGGAGTGAAATGACTGATAAATTTTACTCAGAGGCCTCTTCATTTAGGCTTGAGATTCTTTTACGTGCCGTAATTCTATGACACGGGACCCATGGCTTTACTTCCCTCCATACTTAGGATTTTTACGTCCGAAAAATCCATCGACCCTGGCCGAGATTGAACCCACGCCCTTGGGTCTACGAGGCAAATCTGGCTACTATTAGACCACCAGGGTCGACGAATTCATTCAGCATTGGTTAAAAACTGTTTGGATATAACCATTTTAAAAATCAAACAAAACAATTACACAAATAATAATACAATTCAATTTAAAACAAATAACTAAAATAATTAAAGCCCCAAAAGGAAACAATCCCAGAGAAACCTTGCCCAATTCTTCAATTCTAAAATAAAAAAAAAAATAAAAAAAATTAAGTATATGGATAAGAATATTTTGTTTAGATTGAAAATAACAGAGTATTTCCCAAAACAAACCTTTTCATTTTTTATTTGAAACAAATAACTAACATAATTAAAACCCCGAAAGGAAACAATCCCAGAGAAACCTTGCCCAATTCTTCAATTCTAAAAAAAAAAAAAAATAAAAAAAATTAAGTATATGGATAAGAATATTCTGTTTAGATTGAAAATAACAAAGTATTTTCCAAAACAAATATGTTTATTTTTTATTTAATAGGAATATATTGAAACGTATGAATGCACGACTAATTTATTATTGATTGGAATATTGTGAACATTTAATTTTTCAATCTTCCAGCAAACATTTTAGGTTTCCGCCAAAAGTCTTATTTCAACGTTAATGTCCTATGGGATTTGTTCAGTTTTAACTATAAATCAATACAGATAACAATTGAATCCAGTATAATTATACCGAAAATATAAAACGCAAGCTCCATTTTTTTGGGGGGGGGGTCAGTCGTTTTTCTCTTATGGGTGGAAACATCGATATTTTCACTTAGTAAATTTCCTTTTCCGCTTCTATGAAACGTTTATTTACAGCCTAAGCCACTGAAATAAAATATTATGTTACAGCTACATCTAGTAGGAAAGTTATAGGTGCAACAAGGTGGGTTAGAAAGCAACGGAGACACAGTTTATCTTTGGTAACTTGAGGTGCAACTGTGTTCGAGGTGGCATTTCCCGGATGTACTTTCAAAGCGGAAAGCGAATGAAATGACATATTCGGAAGGCAAGCAAAATATGAAAGTGGCGAGACGCGTTATGATCTTCAGCTTAGCACGTCCAGAAAAATGTCTGCACAGAATATCAAGTAAGCACTTCTGGAAATAGCAGAATTTGGAGATTGGATATGGGATAACTAAGTTTATTAGGCCTTAGCAAGCAACACAATTAACAGCAAAGTCCTTCAAGATAATCGCATTTTTAACTTCTTTCAATCTAACCGATTATGTCACATGGGCTTATATATCAATTTTCACTGAAGCTGTAAAGTCAAGCTTAGTTTTCATTCATCTAAATTGTGTAGATTTTTAGTTAACTGTCATCTCATTTCATATGTATCTGATTGAGGGAAATCCTTTTTATCAGCAGAATTGCCATTCCCGGTACCACCACGAGTGGCCGAAGTCGTTCAAGCACGGACTCATCTGTGATTAGATTCCAACCGGGATCGTAGGGTTTTTTTTCCCCCCAGGTTTTTCTCAGTACGTAAATGGCAAATGCCTGGAAGGTACCTAAACATGTGCTTGGAAAGAGAGATTTCTTAAAAAAACATCCTTTCCCAGTTTATCATTTATCATCAGTGTTCACATTCGAACAACTGAAAGAAAATATCAGGCAAGAAATTTACTTAATTTTGGAATATGAATTGAGACGTGTGAATGACAAGTTTCTAAAATAAAAAGCAAGAAATATTTCTATAATTTTCAACGTCTTCTGCCATATAAGGTACAGGTGGAGTGATGGTTCTTGGCAGATGACCTTAACGTGTCTTTTGTCTGTTCCTGGTTGAACCTAGAATGTTTGAGCATGTGCAGTGATGCATTTTGTTCAGTACCGAGCGAGGTGTGGAGCGAGTTGATTCTCTTTCGGGTGATTTTTGCGGACAGTGTGAGAATGACGTTGTTTTTTCCACTCACAGGTTGTAAATGTGACATTCTTTAAAACTAAACTTGCTTCCGCGAACTGACAGTAAAACTCGGTGAAAGCCAAGGTCAAAGAACGGTCGACTCAGCTGTACGCCTTTATTTTCATTATGTATGTGGTTGTAAACACGAGAACTTGAACCTATTGCGCGAATATTCATCCTCTTCCCTAAGAGTTGTCGCTCTGATAGCCGACTCGCCAGCGACATAGTTTTATTAAAGTCCCAGTAGCTCCAAATGTTTGTTTTTCCCCTGTCTGAGCATTGATTCTCCAATATTAGAAATCTATTCTAGGTCTATTTTTCGAAGCGATTGTGAATATATTTCCATAAATTCATGCAAAAAGCTTCAACCATTAATGCAGATATTAATGATAAAAGGTATAGAGATCGAGAGGAACATGGCCGCTATTTCTCATCACGATAACTTTATATCATACAATTTATCGAGAGATGTGGATGAACGTGAATATTATAATGAAAGCTTGGAGGTTCAGGCATTTATTTTTGCTAAAATAGGCAGGCAAAAAGGAACTTAAAATACTGAAAATAGGCAGTAATATAATTAAAATAGGCATTTATTATAAATGAAAATGGAGAATATCACTCATTATTAATGAAAATAAGTATTTGAGATAATTAATAAATTATTTATTGCATAATTAAAGTACTTAAGCTTACTTTTCTTGGTTACAAGCAACAACAAGATGGTTTTTCAAGGTATAAACTGTCATAGCCAGCCGCTTGTAAGATATAACATTTTTCATCTTGGAAAAAGAAAACGCTCCAATTCCACTGAAGTGATTGGAACACATTTAATTTAAAACAACCTATTTCTGAAGCACTCATACCACTTAAAACAGAAAATTCACCTTTCAAAACATCATGGAAATGTTGATAAAGACAAAGTAAAATATTTTTGAATAGTCCTGGCGAATAAGCAAAATATGCAAAATGGTTTCTGGCAGAGTTCATTTTCGATTTAAGTGTTTATAGAAGAATGGTAATGTATCTCATTCTTCCGTAATGATCACATTGTAGAGACGGTTTAGTGTCGCTATCATATTTGCAATTGTTTAATACATTTATACAGCTGATAAGTTACCCCATCATACATTTCCTAAAATTATCTTGCGCAGATCGATACAAGGTCATTCGCCAGGACAATTCAAAACTACATACTTTCCTCATCCTCTGTATATCCTGATACTCGTATGCCCGGTAACTCATGGAGGTACCCGTGAGTTTCTTTCACTAAAGAAACTTCTGCTTTTTAAAGATTTTAATTGAATGGATAGAAGAGAAACTTTTGATTGCTTGAAAAGAAATAGTTGTATAGCAAGATTCTCAAGAGATATGTTTGTAAGGTGAACATGTCATTTAATTTTATAAAAATTTTCAGTCGATATATTGAATTTCTTTATCTGTTTTTCTAAAATGCCTAAATAATTGAAAAAAATCCATAACGATTCAAAACAGGCAAATGGGGGGGGGGGTTTAAACCTTAAAATAGGCAAAAAAAA
Organism: Metallyticus violacea; assembly: GCA_030762175.1. NCBI lineage: Eukaryota > Metazoa > Arthropoda > Insecta > Mantodea > Metallyticidae > Metallyticus > Metallyticus violacea. The sequence continues at coordinate 94,471,038 of CM060842.1, read as the reverse complement.
AGTCAAGCCATGCAAAAACGGTCAAATAAAACTGGCTCTACCGACGCCAAATGCACGGAGACATGTTCATTTCTATCTGACTTAAATATATCCACCCAGATAGAACAGGTATAACTCCCAAGTTCTGAAAATATTACACTGCAGACATTAAAATTATTTCTTTCGGAATAAAATAAGTATAAAACTAGAATAAAAAAGAAAAATTAAGTTAACTTTTTATCAAAGATAGCCCTAAAACTTTTATTTTAACAAGAAGAGAAGTTAAAATATTAATATAAAAATGAAATGAATCTTCACACGTAGATATGTGCTTTAAAGACATGAAGTTAAAAATACTTCGTCGCGTAGAGCTAGTAAGAAGCCTTGTATAGCTGAATCATTTACAGAAAAGTCCAGACAAGCACCGCACTAAGATCTTATACCGAAAAAAATTAAAAATAAATAAAAGATGTAGGTCCGAAATATCAATGATGTAATGCAGGAAGGAAAAAGCAGACATTGGGAATAAAAGGAAGACATCACCCACTGTGAATTTTCTCCTATCTTTAGTAGATCTAAGAGAATGTATATATCGAGATGCTGTACGCAGTTTTAACAAGGAGAATATTTCCATCACAAAGGAATAAAATGTTAACAAAATTCTCGGAAACTGTGTGGAAAACTAGAACAAGATGTAAGTTGTAAAACTACAATTTTGTTTAGCTGAAGACTATATGTATCAAGTGGTTTTGTTATATTAATGTGAGAGTTTGGTACTCTTATCCATTGAGAAATGGCACGGGGTTTTTATGTCCTCATCCATTTCATTTGCAAGCTTTAGAAACGAGCAATTTAGAATCAAACTTTACCCACCTTATTTGCCCTTTGTTGAAGAACATTAGCACAAGAGTGTAGGCTGCATATTCCTAGAAAATAGTGTATTTCTGATCCTGCGCTGAAAGTGCAGGAAATACTTCCCCTGTTGCCTATTGTGTATCCGGTCCAGCATGATTCTGTGGTTCCAATGTGTTCCGTTCTGCTTTAGAGACGCTGAAGTTTTATTTTTATTAGCTTTGAATATAAAACTATTTTTTATAATTTATTATGAATTACGAGCAACATCAGATTAGATTATTAGCCCCAATAAAGAACTCTTCTGGTGAAACTGTACCCTACTAAAATATAAACCTACCTACCTACCTACCTACCTACCTACCTACCTACCTACCTACCTACCTACCTACCTACCTACCTACCTACCTACCTACCTACCTACCTACCTACCTACCTACCTACCTACCTACCTACCTACCTACCTACCTACCTACCTACCTACCTACCTACCTACCTACCTACCTACCTACCTACCTACCTACCTACCTACCTACCTACCTACCTACCTACCTACCTACCTACCTACCTACCTACCTACCTACCTACCTACCTACCTACCTACCTACCTACCTACCTACCTACCTACCTACCTACCTACCTACCTACCTACCTACCTACCTACCTACCTACCTACCTACCTACCTACCTACCTACCTACCTACCTACCTACCTACCTACCTACCTACCTACCTACCTACCTACCTACCTACCTACCTACCTACCTACCTACCTACCTACCTACCTACCTACCTACCTACCTACCTACCTACCTACCTACCTACCTACCTACCTACCTACCTACCTACCTACCTACCTACCTACCTACCTACCTACCTACCTACCTACCTACCTACCTACCTACCTACCTACCTACCTACCTACCTACCTACCTACCTACCTACCTACCTACCTACCTACCTACCTACCTACCTACCTACCTACCTACCTACCTACCTACCTACCTACCTACCTACCTACCTACCTACCTACCTACCTACCTACCTACCTACCTACCTACCTACCTACCTACCTACCTACCTACCTACCTACCTACCTACCTACCTACCTACCTACCTACCTACCTACCTACCTACCTACCTACCTACCTACCTACCTACCTACCTACCTACCTACCTACCTACCTACCTACCTACCTACCTACCTACCTACCTACCTACCTACCTACCTACCTACCTACCTACCTGCCTGCCTGCCTGCCTGCCTGCCTGCCTGCCTGCCTGCCTGCCTGCCTACCTACCTACCTACCTACCTACAATTTACTGTAACCTGTAAATTGTATGTCAACAAAAGAGAAAATCCAGGTGTTAACTGCCTACGTAGCTTGGAGGCCCAGAGAGGTATATAAAATCTTTACAATAGGGAGCAAAAAACCCGAGGGTAACGTGTGTAGCCCCCTTTTTTTCTTTTTAAAAAAAAACTGCTGGTGCAAGGGTAATAAACGGAAGGACTTTAAATTTGTTAAAGAGATCTTACCCCAACCGGTGATTTTTAAACCAGCCAATGTCGGCAAAAGGTTTAAACTTTCAAATAACAACGAATGGAAGTATGACAGATGAGGTTTAAGCTGCCAATGATAAAGATGTTTAAAATATTTAAAGAAAGGTGGAAGGCTTGCACGTACCTTTTGGTGTCTCCAAGTCAACGATTTTTTATTTAAATTTAATATATAAGGGAGGCGGTCGCTCCACTTGGGCATTCAGTTCGCATATGATCATTGCTCAGGAGCAATTGTAAGTTCGACGTGGATGAGGCATGCAGTCCTAAGTTTCGCGGAACGCAGTAATAAGATCTGCACGCGGTAAGATACACGCAGTTCATGGAAGCAGTTTGCAGTACTCATTATAAGCTCGACTTTCAATTTCATGGCACATCTATAAGTTTCACACGCGGCAAATAAGTGTGTATCTATCGCACGCAAAACACCAGAGGACGCGAAAGATTTTGGACATGATAAAGTACAATAGATATTGTGTCGCATCGCGTGCTCATTTACACTTAAATTCCTCTTCCTTCCCGTTGAACACGAGTCAACAAAATAGCAGAATACACCCTCAGAGAGTGTTGTAATTGAAGCGTAGACGACGGCAATGACAAAAACAACAACGACGATGACAATACCCATGCCAAACCGCTTCAAAATTGGCGCCTAACATGACTACCATACCTACCATCTCACCGGACATGCTGTGAAAATACTCATTGGAACCATTTCGTAGACTGTCGTAATGTCACTTTTGACAATCGCTTCCCTAGCATCTCACTATAAATGGACATTTGTGATTGGTTGTTATAAAAATGTGTGTTTTATAAATTAAAAAAAAATACATGGAAATTATTTGTTACTGGCGGGATTTTGATCCCTGTTTGGTTTCATTGCCGACTAGAGCAAACTTTTTTCCTTTTTTTTCCATATTGGAACATTTTAAGGGCGCATTTTTGTTTTTATTGAGTGGGTTATAGTTACTGTTTTAATTTACCCTGGCCCTCAACTGGTACCATGATATTCTGTTCAACGAAAGGTAATTGAACATACATGATGGTAATTAAGTTAATAATTAATATGACTTGTTTTTTCCAGTGAACAAGAGAACCAGACGAGAAAGAAATGACGCATTCTGTAGAGCTACCAGCCTTTATTAAGGGCGTAATTGTGGTTTGCCATCTCACTGGTCTGTCTAGCAGGGCAATAGTCGCGAAGTTAAAATGGGAATAAATCAACAGTACATTCATCCTGTGTCAGTGGAAGTTGTTTGGACATATCTCAAAATTACTGACAGTAGTTGTCTTAAATAGAAGCCTTTGATGATTTAAAAATGCACTCGCTTCCAGGTTATCAGGGCCAAGGTGGAAAATATGGCCAAAATAATTAGTTGTACTGCAACAAAGGGCAATGAGTAAACATTTTCAAGCCAACTAGATATTTTTGGTGGATGTAGTTCTACAATTACAGCTTTAAAGGGCACGAACAATATGGAGGGAAGTGCTAGTGATTGCATTTAGCGGGAAAGTGTTTATGGGTATGACGTAACTCAATGAATACAACCGAATACTCCCTGCAGTAAGGCGGTTATCATCGATTTCCTGTATTTCATTCTGCAACCTATCGCTTTTGACTGAACAATTCATCCTTATTCTGCTGTGTGCCTACGTTTGCTTTGCGCATTACATACTAAAACGCTTCCTAAATTATTGCAAAGCAGATTAAATGTTGCTAGTTGTAGCTATGATTAAAGAGTATTATTGGCTAATATTATTCAGTAGGTTAGCAAGATAATAACGTTATAAAGCGTAAATCACAGATATGAACCTACTTTTAAATATTACCCCTTTGAATCCCATCCAACTTTATGCTTGTATACAGAGTGATCAAATTGGTACTCGACCGCCACACAGCACCCTGTTCACGGTTGACAAAGGCTACACGTCTTTCAGAAGTTCTAAAGATCCCAATAAGAAATTAATAAATATGAATACGCATATACTTCAAGGGGAATGGTTTATTCTTACTTTTCAAGCATTTGTATACATTTATATCTTTGTAGCTTCCTTTTAGAAACGTTTATTTTCTCGTGAGCGACGTTTCTTTTCTTTCTCGTTCTCTTATATTTTATACTTACCCTTCCAGAATATATAATGTAATGAATAAATTGCAAGAAATGAAAAACGTAAAGGATATAAGAACTATACAAAATTAAAAGCCTCTTTTTGTTATTATTTTTATATTTATATAGCAATATTAAACTCTTGTTCATATATAAGGCCATAGTAGAACCGCTTTCTTGCTGGAATTAAGACGTGATGTTCAGATCTTTCTGGACAAAGTAAGATAGCTCGCTTCAGGCACTCCAATTTACAAAACAATTTCATTTACGATTCATACCCATTAACGCAGTCGTGCGAAAAATTCGGAAACTCTCCACAGTAAATTTTGTCGATATTAAGGTTCAGAATGTTCTGTTTGTAAGAAAAAATGACGTTTTGAGTATTCGGAAGAGCAATCTCTGAGAAAGTATAGCCCTTAAATTACACTTCAAAATGGTTTGCACACATAACTCTAGATTTAACCTACTTTCAGTTTACTATATATTGAGCGGGAAGTGATTTTATTACAATTAAAATCGTATGTGTAAGAAAGTGCATCTCGCTTGTTATTATATTTGGCGGATTTTTCTTTTTGTTCCCCGCCTCAATGCCAGCAGATCTGACTGGGCTTTTTGCGTGTATTCTCACTTCGAAATACAACTGATACATATAGTTAAGCTTTATAATGAACTCTCAAAATATCACCTTGCTCTTAAAAAAATAGCGTTGTGCAGTTGTGCAATTTTGTGAGACAAAATTGACTTCACGGTTAAATACGGAAAAAAGAACACCTCTTGTAATAATCAAACTGATCTGAATTGATATCAGATACATACTGACAGCTAAAAGCTAGCGTAACCTTGTTCCAGTCAACGCCGGAAACACGTGTGCACACGCTCAGCGGAAAAACATTGCAAATTGGCACACAGTTCATTGGATCCCTGTGTATTTCATAATTCTTTTCGAGTTATATTGTTATAATAGCCGAAAACAAAATTGTATCTCGATCTGGATAGCTTTCAATCAGACTTTATAATAAACCACAGCACAGCTACAAGTTGACCAAAGTTGACCAAAGGATTTCAAGCGACTGCATTAAACTTAATTGATTTCAATAGAACTTTCGATACTGTAGATATTCACCTGCTAATTGCTAACTAATACAGATATATGTTTCCAAGAGCACTGTTACCTGCACGGACCCTTACCTTTGAGACGTTTTCAAAGTGCCTCACACTATAATCAGAATTCTATCTAGCTCGCAATCGCCCAAGGGTTTCTGCTAGGTCCATTGCTATTAGCATTTCTATCACCCTCAAACACTGCCAATAGCACTTGTTCCAAATGATCTTCAAATTTACATTCTCGGCCTGCACTGCTCTATGACCAATTTTACCCCTACTTAACGGGATCGAGTGGGGTGGTTCAGACGGTAAAACTTGGTGCTCGCATTCGACAGGTTCTATTACCGTTGGGCAGGACTTCCTGACCTTCGGTTTTTTCGTGGTTTTCCCGGACCACTTAGACAATATTCATATTATACGAATTTTCGCTTTTCATTTCATTCCTTTAGTTCTCTTACAGGGTTGAAAGTGACAGCGTGAGGTGGATTGGCACGGTGTGACAATGGCTTGAGCTTTGGAAAGGTTCTGTCCAGGCCTCTGGAATGGAAGCGCACTTTCGCGCAGTCATCTCTCGTAGATCCTGGCCACCCGGTGTCTTCCCCACTTCATCCCTTACTCCCGAGGGTGCTTCCTCTCAGGGGCCAGCTGTGAACACGGCTCAGTATCGAAAGTTATCCACCTTCCCCGCAGCCATTCAACGATATCGGACAAGTGAACTCCGAATAACCGAATCCAGATAAAATTCAAGCCATTTTTGTGCTACCCACGAAGATCTTCCATCAATAAGACCGCGCTCTACCTTTGACCCTCAACAACAAAACAGCTCCTTCTGCAATAAAGTAATAATATTAGTACCTAACATGAACTGGAATTTCCAAGTTAGACAAGATTATAGAAACTTCTTCTTAAGCCTCCATCCTTTAAAAAATATTCTTTCTACGAAACTTAAGTAAAACCTAATTCAGACTTGGTGATGTTCCACTTTGATTATTGCGACATTTTATACAGCGATCTATGCTTTCATATACACTTCAGCTTGTTAAGCGCTTGCTTGAATTTAATACTCGCTGTCATGATATGTCCCTAATATTCTCAACAGGATATTACTGCTCTAGTTCTGTCTGTTGTTTCAAGGTATCAAACACTTCAAGTCTAAGCGCTCTGGCTCTCTCTTTCAACATAACCTCATTCCATCAATTTATATCATCAGACAAACTCTGTACTAAGCTTCTTTCTCAGTTATCGATATTCTACTTTATTGTCACAAGATATCAGGGGTAGCTGGAGTCGACTACATTTAAATCTGTGTAAATTGTAAATTTATTTAGAAAGCACAAATAAGGGTCTCGATTTAATTTTGTTAATGCTAATTATTATTTCATATCCATACTTAGAATACTAAACACTTAGCATATTTTACTTAGATTATTTCTACATAGTATTCATATAAATATCTGTTTTTATTTCTAAGTATTACTTGTTACGAAACTTTAGGATTTTTACACCATACCCTCTCATTGATGCCTGCCACAGCATTTCTTTAGGTTTAAAAAAACCGATCAGGATATGGCCTGTAAAGCTAGTTTACAAGTATGGGAGAACATAATTATTATAATAATAATAACTCTATATAATTAATCATAAGGCTATACATAATCAATCTACAATGGTGTTTTCAACAGAAAAAAAACAGTTGTGTTGTATGCAAACTGCTTTAACATCCACATTTAATTTCAATAACCTGGCAAACATAGCAAATGGGCTTGTCTGTAATTTACACATATTAAAGATTAATGGTTGCTAGATACTAGTTACTAGTCCACCATTTGTAAATATAAAAGTCCTCAAATTCTGTACATTAAAACACGAAAGCTAAAATTGAATTAAATATTACAATATACATTATCTGCTACCTTGGCCAGTAGGTAAGGCATGGGCCCTGTTTCACGAAACTATTCTTTAATTTACTAGTTACAAGCAATAATTACACCAGTTTAATAAAATCGGTTTCATGAACATTTATTCCACAATTGTAGAATTGTAAAATTTTGTCATTAGTCACTTGTCAAAGTTACTAGTGTAGCGACTGTATCCGAAAGTCGAGAAGACTGTTTCGGGGATATTTATTACTCCGTGGACTGTTTGTTGATGCGATTTTATTTACGCGGCATGTGTTTTAAATAATATATTGAAGCCAAAAAATATCATTATGTTTACCGCATCGAAAAGAATCTCAAGCATTCAAAACAAAGTAACAGTGCTGCATTTAATTAATGAGCACAAAGAAATACTATTTGGGCCATTAACCGATAAAATTACGAAGAAATAAAAGATGAAATGTGGAAAATTATGAAAGCGTTGGGGTTAATTACATCGGAGAAAGATTACGCATGTGTGAGGGACACATTTTGACCGAACATAAAGAAAGCTACACTGGTATGTGCTTTAATTTTACATTCATATTCTCCATTCATATTATTATCTGCAAATAATGGTTTAGTAGCTAAGTTGCTATGACATTTTTCAGATGAAAATAGATAAATCAAGAAGTACAGAAATGGGTGGTAGATTTGAGACCACATATGACATAAATAACTCTTAATGAACTTTATAGTTAAAATGAGTCGAGCTTAAGTGATAGAATCAATACCTAGCCTAAAATATGTACACTAATTCCATTAGTTAATAATACGCAATTTTACAAGACGAAATGTTTTCGTGAAACAAAACACCGATAAAACAAAATCGCACCCTGATAATATAAGTCTGCCACACTAGTAACTAGTAGTTTATGCTCGTAAGTTCTAGAAACACACTTGTAAAATAAACAAATAATACTACAATGGAGCCTTACTAGATCACGAGCTTCGTGAAATAGAGCACTGGTAGAGATTAACGGCACTAAAATTTAAAAGTAGTGTCCAAAGTGATTAAAACTCGAGGAAAGCGAGATTATATACGCTTAACAGGCCAAGGATCAAGTTGTGACAACATGATACTTTGAGAATATTCATTGAAGTGAAGGTGCGGTGTGTCTGGAAAGGCGAGAGGAAGAAAAACAGGTATTTGGCACAAAAGCGCATATGCATGCGTGCTCCGACATATTTATCATCTAATGCTGCTTAGTGTTGTCTTTATTATCTATGTATCAATTTATATATGTTTCATTATCTTGGTTTTCGCTATATACCTGTTTATTCATTTTATGCATTCATTACCTTCATCTGTTTGAGTGTAAGAGAAGTCTTATGGCCTTAATTCTGCCAGGCAAACCAAACCATTATTATTATTATTATTATTATTATTATTATTATTATTATTATTATTATTATTATTATTATTATTATACACGGTTATAGCAACCTTACTCGATTAGCATGTTTTCCTCTATTTTTCCTTTACAATGTATAAGTTAAACTATATTTATCTTAAAATAGCGCGATTTTGGTTATTAGTGTTTGCACCGTATAATACGATATATATAAAACGTTAATAACTTACAACGTAGTGGCGGAATTAATCTAAGAACAGCAAAAACTTTAGATTATCAAATTCACGGACTAAAACTCTTTTATTTATTTTATTTACGGACGCTCTTTAACATCTCAGGTCATTAGCGTCCCATTCTATTCTAGGCGTGAAACGGCTGACAAATTTTGCTCAGAGGCCTGTTCTTTCAGGCTTGAGGTTTTATTTCGTGCCGTAAATGTACGACACGGGACCCACGGCTTTACTTTCCTTCCGAAGGAAGCCCATACTTACGATTTTTACGCCCGAAAAATCCATCGATCCTGACCGGGTTTGAACCCGCGATCTCGGGTTTAGAAGGCAAGTATGGTTACCACTACACCATCAGAAATGACATTAAAATTCTGTACGGCATATCTGTTTCTACAACCTTATGTGCCTGTGACCTTTATTCACTTATCAGCTTTCGAGAAATCCGAAAGTGTTATTCAGCCATGTGCTATTTTTTATAGTGTTTAACACCCATTTTTACTGCTGGACATTGATGATACATGAGATGAAATGATAAATTAGGAAAGGAGTATTTTTTAAAGGAAGGAAATGTTCCAGGCCTAAGTTTGGGATACACCCCGCCCCCCGGCATTTGCCATTTATAAGGACTGAGGAAAAAACCCCAGTCAGGGAGGACGGTCCTGGTGGGAATCGAACCCCAGACCTCCAGCTCATGAGTCCGCGCCTTAACAACCTTGGCTACCGGTGGTTGTCAGCCATGTGCTGTTTCAACTCTTGAGCATCTTCAGTCACAATATCAAAGATGCCTATTGAATGGTCACGAAAACACGCTCTGGAGTATTCTCCGAGTATATTAAAAATGTAATAACTATTTTTAAGTTTTTCTGTAGTCTTAATTTTTAAGATATAACTTTAGCCCCTATAATTTTTAAGGGAGGTCTGGCATCGAAACGATAAATATACCTTAATACAGTTCCTTTCGTTGTTACTTGAGCATTTAAAGTAAAAGTTCAATGCTTTTAAGAAGCATTTTGTAAGAAAGGGGGTTTCACGTACAGCAAAAGTACATAAGATGGAAGAAGAAGCAATAGAATTATGAGAAGTTCATAAAACGGCGTAATGAGGTAGGGTTGTAAACCGCCACTCACACGTTTCATGTCTTCGAGTCGTGGGGCTCTGCTGAAGTTATTTCACGTTCTGTCCCTAGTGTAAAAGCACCCTGGTAGTTTAGACTTAAGATATATAATTCGCACACTCGCTAATAAGGAATCAAGAGGGCACAGTACCATAGCATAGGAACGTGCCTCATTAGCCTTGAAGAAACTACCAAGGCGTAACATCACATTGCCCTGACCTTTGTAGTCGTCAGGAAGGGTGAGCGAACACAATGGAGGCATTTTGGCTAATTTATTGCTTCATTATTACACTGCATCCACTGGGATTTACTTCGGATAATATCATTTCCCAACAAATCACTATAGGTGATGTATCAAAATGTTAACAGCAGTTTTTTATGTTTTATCTTTATTTACTTTCTTTGCTAATATTTCTGCAAACTTCACTTAATCGATTCAGCAAATAAACATTACATTAAATATATTTATGAGCCAAACATATAGAATCCTGCCCAAATGTCTATTTTAAGCCTTAATAAGAAAGTGTATGATTTAGGGCAGATATCTGTTTTGTGATATTGGTGTAATATAAGTGTGAATTCTATAATACTTATAATTATTCATTTTACTTGTAAGTACTTGATTTAATTATAAATAAATAAAATAAATAAATAAAGAGTAAGTATTTTATACTAAACCAAGTTCAGTATCATGCACTCTTAACACTACATCTTGTTACTCTGATAATGGAATATACTATTTTTGTCTTCTGAGTAAATTGATACATGGCATACGATTTTATTTCATGAAACTGACTATAAAATGACAATATAGCTGAATGTCAGTCTCCGATCGTACCTGCCCGCTTGGAATTAATTGCTGCATACTGTGCCGTTATTATACATCATCCTAATTTTATAGTGTCTCATTCTTTTCCTATTTGTCATGGTTAAGAGTTCGCCAACTTACATTTTGTTCCTATTGGCTAGAATAATCATTGAGTGTTTATTTTCGATCGGCGCTAGCAACTTAAGAGTGTTGAGTTACTTTATCCTATTTCCGTGAGTCTGATAGTCAAGTTGGCTTTGGAATGCGGGGTGAATAAACGTTTCGGCCTTTAATTCAAAGTTTAGTAGGTTCGAAACTCTCTCCCTCAGCTGGTATCCAGTGACTCAGGTATTATGGGACTTTGTTAAATTTTTTTTATTATAGCACGCCTAGTATACGTTTAGTTTCCTTTCTTAGTTTGTAATTTAACGAGGAAACTTAAATTGGAACTGTTAAATGTATGTAATTCAACGGTGGTATTAAAATCCTTTATTAACTATCTAAATGGAAGATTTTATAATATTTTGTGCCCTATGAAATATTTGCTGATTATTTAATGATTAATTGGCCTCAAGAGGCATTGAAAATATTTTTGTGTACCTATATTGCAATACTAGTTACATGTTTTAATGATTTGTATACCATATTGTTGTTAGAGTGCTATGTTGATGTACACTTCTTTTATACAAACTGTTTATTTAAAAGGATAGTTATATTTAGCATGTAAATAATTATAAACTATTGTTAAATAAAATTAATTAAATTTGTAACTTACAGTTATTTTCATATATATTAGAAAGCGACTAATTTCCCTCTGTCATAAAATGAGTTTTCTGACTGGTGCTGCTTCTAGTAGATGAGGCTCTCAGGGAAATTGTGCTAATTTCGTTGAGTCTAATCAATGGGTTTCGGAAGAAGTTTTGATGTAAATAAGGGCGCAAATAGACGTTGTTTTTACGAATTCTTTATTTTAAGTAACTTCGCTTAAAACATCGATGCTTTGCCGTCAACAGAGTCAAACCGCTTTACTGTATGTATTAAACAAGATTTAGACTACTGAATGGTTTGTCCCAACGAAGCATAGTTGTAGGTACTGGACCGAAGACTAAACAAATGCTTCCAATGAAGCGAGGAAGAAGCCAGAATGATGCTTAAAAATTAATCGCGAGAATCGAGTAGTGTAGGATGACCCCAGAATGGTACCAGGGAGATCGCTACAAAGAAGAAAGGCGAGAAGAGACTAAAATCGAGTGAAAAACAGCACCCAGTATTGTTCCTTATATAAGAGTATCGAGTCTATCGTTAAAAATTCAAACTCTGCTTCTCCGCTGGCTGTTTATAAATTTGCCTGTTCTCGCCTGATTCGTTCATTTACAGAAGTTTAAAAAACCAACACGCGATACGCTATTTCAAAATTTAATTGCTTACAACGGTGTTTAAAAGACCCCCCCCCCCCCAACACATACATTTAAAAGGACAGTAGCTTTCTACAGACCAAAACCCCTCATTTAAAATCCAGAGAACAATAGGAAGTGGCCTTGTCTCGCTCTACCCTACCATGCAAAAGATCTCACCCCTTCAAGGTTTTATGGTTCTACGTATTTTTAACGCTACTGTGGACAAAGCACAGGGTTTAGCCATTCTACACAGATGCTAAGCTGTACAACATACGATGAGCGAAGAATATAGGCCGTAAAGTGAACAACATACATTATAAAAGATTATCATACATTATGGTGATTATGGTAAGGGAAACATATATAAATATAACAGTATTATGAGCAAAACCGTAGGAAAAGTTTCAGTAGCACACACTTTAAACCGACTAAATAATAATATCCGTCCATTGAAAGTGTTTAACGCCCGTTTTAACTACTGGGGCATTACAGGCGGAACAATATATCAATTTAATTTCTTAATAGTAATTAAGGTGTACAATGGGTAATTGCATAAGAAAACGCAACAAATATATGGAAAATGAAGGCAGTAAGTTTCAGTATTTACTTGCGTGACATAACTTGTAAGTGTGTTAGAATTTATTAGACCGTTACCACCATATTGCCTCTCCCGGCTCTCTCTGAGCGATGTGCTCCCCTTCTATTTGTAGAAGAAGGAAGCGTTCTAATCGTAAATTAAGGGTACCTTCCCGGGATTTGCCATTTATAAGGAGTAGGGAAAACCTTAAAAACAAAAAAACAAAAAAAAAAAAAACAAAGAACGGTCCTGGCGGAAATGAATTCCAGACCTTCTGCTCATAATTTCGTGTCTTAACATCTCGGCCACCCGTGTTGATCTCACTCTTTCTTTGTCGGTCATCAGATATTTGGATGACTTGATATTTCCTTTTATTTTCTTCGCCAGTCATATGCAACAATCCCACATCAAATTATATGGTGTGCAATACAGTAGTATGGGGGCTAAGATATTGTATTATGGCGCGACAATCATACACTTATGTCATTTGCTAGAAACAAAGTTTATAGTTTTTGTCATACTGGGCAATTTTGTTCATATTTTTGTTATTTTACTACAAATAAAATGCCATTGAAAAGTCACCAACAATTTCGCAAATTTTTGCTAGATGTGGATTATCTAATTGCTGTGTATTGCCTGAATTACGTGAAATATACACCTTTTATGAAATGTTATCATATATTGCTAATTCTACAACAATTTCACTCCTTATGTTTTCAAATTTTCTGTGCGTACGAGGTATGTTCAACTGAAACCCACCCGGACTCATTTGTTAACAATATAAACCAAACCGTTACGAGTGGCCGAGGTCTTTAAGGCGCGAACTCGTGAGCAGGAGGTCTGAATTTCGATTCCCGCCAGTACCGTTCTCCCTGATTTTCCTCACTGCTCATAAGTAGCAAATGTCGGGGAGAAACCGTAAACTTAGGCCTGGAAAAAAAAACCCTCTCCCAGTTGTCATTTCATCTCATGTATAACCAAAGTCTACCTCATGAGTTGCTTCAGTAGTTAAAGCCGGAGTAAAACGCTATTAAATAAAGTAAAGCAATGAATTCAAATTAAAAGCAATTACAAGACGCAATATTTAAGGAATAAAATTATAAGCTGTCTTGGGGGAAGAAGTCTCACTTGACACTCAGACACACCTTCATGCGTCGAATACCGTCCGAAAAGAAGAATCATGGTTGCTGCGGGAACCAGTTCAGCATAAAACGCTGACATTATCATCGTTGGGAAAGCGTTTGCCCTTTAAAAATTTCTTGGGAGGTTCGAAAAATCAAAATCACAATGTGATAGATGAGGGTTGTACGGCTGTTTTGCGCAGGGTAATTGGATTGGATTATGTGAGGGCGAAAAAAGATACCTCAATACTTCTGCCTTGCTCGATAGCTGGCCGTTTGTGCCTATGAATCCATTGGGGGGACCTCCGGGAGGAAGGAAGATGAGGAAGACACTGGGCAGCCAGGACAGTGTCTGTGCTGACGTAGACGGAGTCCTTAACAGGTTTCCGGATAAAAGACTCCCATACAAATGAAGCTCCCCCTTTCCCCTCCCAAGAAGATGAGAAAGTCCGCTTCCATACCAAACGTGGAAGAAATCTTTCCAAAGCTCACACTACAATCACACTGCGTCAACCTACTTCTCCTGGCACTATAACAGACCAGTAGAGTGAAATGATATGAAATGGAAGAGCGGGAAATTCCTAAAAAGATCTATTTCAGCATTCGCCTAAGCGACCAGGAAAAATCACGAAAAAACCCAAGTCAGGACGGCCTGCCCCAAGAGATTTCCCAAATGCGAGTCCCACGCGTTACATCATCCCGCTCGGTATGCATAGGAACAAGTGTCATCGTCTTCCTCGTATCGGCGCTGGTGTTGAACACAATACGATGTTCCTTAAGTGTTTCGGACAACTTTCGCGGTAACCATTGCGAACAGACTTTTCGATACAACTTCTTCTTCACAGGGCCTGAATGTCCTGTCCGCAACATGCGTACCCAATTCTTCACGGTTGTTTTCGATACACAATATTCACCATACGCTCATATGACGATAAAATTTCACTCGGCTGACAACCACCCGTTGTCAAAAATGAAATCGCATCATGTTAATTTACTTTTGATAATTATGAAATTTATCACATTTACTCAGCGAGCCAAACTGCGCAAGTCAACTGCATTTCCTATATGATGATCAATATAGTTGCTCCTTTCCCACCCCCTACCACCGCTGATTGATACGCAGCTGGGTAAACAATAGGAACCTGATGGGTTGCTGCTGATATGCCTGTATGTTGCATTACAGCATATACAGTAATATTCAAAGTGATCTATGGGGTTTCAGTAACATTTTTGGGATAGGATATAAGACGTATAATGTAATAACCATATCGGATGATAGAAATTTTTTCCAAGTTTTGTTTCGTATTTATTACTGTCAAATAGCTGCAAGTTCGCTTCCTGATTTTGCAGTCTGGAAGCTATTGGTAGTAAGAAGATATTTTGTGTCCTTTCATCAATATAAGTTCTTTACCAGAGGCGTTTCTGTAGGAAATTCAAGCAGGACCCGCCCTTTATTCCCAGATGGTATTCTCAACTTCAGGAGACAATTTCTTAAGCAAAGAAAAAGGGTAGTCGTCCTTTCTTGACAAAAGTGAGAGTGGATCAGATTAGAGAGACTTTCCGGAAAGTGAATTTCAAGAGGTGGCAGTGAACTAGGCAAACAATAAACAGTGTAACGCACTTTGTGTAAAATAAATAAGACGGTACAGCTGCTAAATAATGGTAATAGTACATTTCATCTTAGGTTTTACAGTTATTACAACCTATTTCAATAATAATGACATTAATAATATTTTCATATTCAGCAGAGTTTCAATTTTCTGACACGACGGCGGTGTTATATGGGCTGCGCAGTCTTAACTCACGGCCATACGAAACAGGAGTCCGTGCTCAAACTACAACTTCAATAATATTGAAGGCAATGACTAATATTACAAAACAGCCACATACTCACCCGTGTCACCTAAGGAGACGTTGGAACTGTTTTCCTTTATTTTCCAAACATTTCTGGGATTGACAAACAAATTTATCCATCACCCTTCTCAATTCCCTTGGGAAAATTGAATTTATTTCTTAACGGGTGCTCGTCCTCAGTTCCTCCAAGGTAGATGTGTTTGTTCTATTTTATTGAACCCCAGAAATAACAGTCATAGGTGGTTATATAGGGAGAGCGCTGGTCAAATGTTCTTACTGATAATTCTACCGTCTAACTCTTCCTTAATTATTCGCATTGAAACGTTGGCTATAGGAGTCATCGCAGATTTCTGCTGCAAAAATTACACTACTTTCCTTCTCAGTTAGTTTTGCCAACAAGGATTGTAAAAATAATGCATATATCTGATACTATTGATTGTATCTTTAAACTATTGGACATTGTTCTTTCAACATTAATTGCGCACCACAATCCATCTTTTTCATCATGAAGGAACTCCTCGTTCAGCATGTTAGGTGTTCCGGAGCTCCAGTGTCGGAAGTTTTGCGCATTAATATATTCGTTTTAGTGAAACTAACTTTTATCAGAAAGCAGAATGAGATATGAATAAATTATTCTATCATGCATATTATTAATAATACATGCACATAACCTAACCCAACATTGAGAATCACCAGGTTTGAGATTTTGCACTACAGTAAACTTACATGATTTTAACTTAAGTAACTTCACTACAGTGAATTCCTAATTGCTGAGCAAGACGCCAGAGAGTTTTACTAGGGAATTTTCTAGGTGATGCCCAATATCACGGAGAATTTCTTCAATGTATATTGTGAAGCCTGTTCTTTGGTTCTTTTATCGAACGCTCACTGTTTCCCAAAATTTAGCTCATTCACGAATCGCAGTATCAAGTGGAATTTGATCAACAGGAAAATGATTTTAGAATACTCTCCTGATAGCATGAGCCGATTCTGTACACACACATAAACATTCGCTATGAATAGAATACCTTAGCCATAACACTACTATACACGAGCTGTTTCAACAGTCGCGTTCCCACGAAGCTTGTGATTCCCGTCGATGGACTTGACCGACATCGCAGCTGGCCTGACTTACTGCGCGGGGAAAATTCATAATCTACTTGTTGATATAAAAAAATTAGCTTGAATATATAGAAATTTACAACACTTCAATTGTACAGGCAATTAAAAACACAAAAAAATATAAATTAAAACAATATATATTATCATCAGTTAATACTCATATGTTGTATATTTCATTTTCTTTTATTAAATTCTCTTTTGTGTTTGGCAGAATAGTTTTAATCATATAAAATGATTACATCTATATAAACTGATTTAACTAGTTCATATTTGAATCAAGCTGATATAGACTAGTTCTGTACATACAGCGGCAATATTTTCTTTATTTCCAGTATTTACTTGTACTTATGCGATTTTTTCACTTTTTCTCTAGTGGCATTTCATACAATGATCGTCATACATTCCCTATATGTTTTCCCGTTTTTTTTCATTTTTTGTGTTCATTTCAGACAACTTAACTCGATCGACTGCTATGAAGGACAAGTAATTATGGAGTGAACCATTTTTTCACGTCAAGAATTGAAGCAGTGTTATCCTCAGAGTGCAGCGACCAAGTCACGTCACTTGTCAAAGTTGTCAGCATTGTACACAGCAGCAGAAATTTATCATGTTAAAACAGACTATGAAGGCAGAGCTAGTTAAACGATATTCTTGAAAAATTGAGTTCAAGTTGAGAAAATTTGTCTTATGCTAGAAATCAATTTATCTACGTCTGGAAATAAAACTACAATGATCTAAAAACTATGAACCGAATATTTTAAATGAACCATTTCAGGAAAAATAATTTTCACTTATTATGCTACATTATTTTACAGAAGGAATTACTGCGTTTTACCCCATCAGGCCAAACTACTTAAAATAATATATAAATAAGTCCGCCAAGTGCAAAGTTACACTTTCCAATTTATGTAATCACAGTAGTATTCCTCAACTGGTTACATTGTGTTGTCTCGTGAATAGATGAATATATATATATATATATATATATATATATATATATATATATATATATATATATATATATAAAATGCACACACACTTCACAGTAGATATCTATTTAGTATATTTCAAAGTTGGACCGAAAACCAACAGTAATGTGTGGTGTGATGTTTTGTAAACAGCTGAGACTCACATGCATTATGATAGCGTTGCTACGTGACAGATAAATCAACAATGAACAAATGAAGTCAAGTTAATCGTAATTCAACAATAAAGAAATGAAGCCAAGATCATCGTATGATGTTCTGTAAACAGATGTTCACATTATGTTATGCTAGCGTTGCTACAACAAAATGGAGTCAAGATTATCGTTTGAACAGCGGAAAGCAATTTTGAAATAGTATTGGAAATCCGAGAATGTTTGAAGTTCAAAGACAATGTGTACAGAACAGAACGCCAACGCGAGTAACAATTGCACGCATTCCAGACAAATTTGAGACTCATGGTACCGAATGTGATGTTCACAAGGACAGACTTGGAGACCTCGCACAGCAACAAGCCCTACGTTCTCGGCTTGGTTTTGGAACGTTTTGAGCACTTACCGCAGAAATCTACAAAGCAATGTGCACGTGAGGCTGGAATTAGCAGAACCAGCGTACTTCGTATTATCAAAACAGCAAAGTTGAAAGTTTTCATCCCAATACTGGAGTATGTGCTCGCGAGAGAAAAACCTTCTTCCTGGAAGATATAAAAGTCAAGACACCGTTAACAAAGACAGAAGCGTAAAAAGAAGCAGTAACAAGAAAGAAACAGAAGGAGAAAGAGGTAGGACACCGACTTCTTCGGAGCGGATGCCATTATAAACAATGGACGAACAGCAACCAAACGCAGAGGCACACAGTCATAGGACTCGCAATTCACGGCTTCTACCATACAATGTGCAAATCAAAATACTATCAAGCTCAAGAATAACGTGTTTGCAATATGTGTAAAAACTGTGAATTCTACTACTTCAACAAGTGCAAAAAAGCAACATGCTCTTTAAATAAGTTTAACAAGGCGAACAAATAGATACTGTATGCTCATTCGAGTGCAACTTTAATTTATTGTTTATGTATATACTCGGCCACCCTACTGAAAAATTTTGCTCTCAGATTATTCTGATTGCTGTTGTTCTGATAGTTTCTGTCGAGCCCGAGTTGCAGAGTGTTTTTACTTCGTTTGATATCTTACTCTAAGTCTGTTTAACTTCTATTCTTCTTTAAATGTGTTTGCAGCGATTGACTTATTATTATATGACCAAAATATCTGATTTGTTTAAAGTGGCTAAAGATCGAAGTAAAAGGCCGGACTTGGCCTCATTGATGATTGAAGCATTTGACCTTCCGGATGTGCATTGTTCAAAAGCATTCAGTCTTCTTGTCATTTTTTCTGAGGATCAAACTTTAGCTTCCAATTGAATGAAAAGAAATACATTTGTCTTGAAATTTTGGATTTTTGTTTTTCTCGAAATACCTTTATCTTTGAAAATTTTTAACAATTTTGCTATAGCAACTCTACACTCATTATTTCTTTTTTTTCTTTTTTTTTGTTCGATAAAGGCTTCTAGAAAATTCACCTTTTAAATGCTTTTGGATTTTTAAATTTCATTATTATTTCTGTTTTTAGCCAATGAAAATTAATTGTCTTTTTTAGAATTAAGGAAAATATTAAAGGGAAGAGGGATCTAAAATCATATTTTTGTTTTTCGTCCTGTTTTAATATTTGGAATTTTCTGTTTATTTTGATATGCTTTTCATTAAATTTCCTTGGTTATTAGGTATTTTAATAAAATTTTAATTATTTAATTTTTCTGTAAAATATTTTGGCGGCAATTATTGAAAAACTACATTACTTTCATAAGCGTCACATTTTTTAGGATCTGTATAAACTTTGAAAATGCTACCAATTATTCATTATGTTATTGTGACAACTATTATGGTAGAAGTAGGATAAAATGCGACAACGTAAAAAAAATAAATTGTTGGAAAAAATAGAAAAAAGCAAAGAATTGAAAATAATTTATAGTTTGTTTAAAATTCATAATAAAATAATGAAAACATATCGGTAAATTTCAATTATGTGAATCTGTATGATGTAAAAAGTTCATTCTATTAGCGTTAATACTCCTAGAGAAAATGGGAACTGAATTTGGTAAATTTAATATTACAAGAATAGGCCTTTCATACTCCCCTTAACGGCAAATGTCGGTCCTGGTGGTGTAGTGGTAACAACACTTGCCCTCTAAACCCAAGATCGCGGGTTCAAACCCGGCCAGGATCGATGGATTTTTTCGGGTGTAAAAATCTAAGTATGGCTTCCTTCGGAAGAGAAGTAAAGTCGTGGGTCCCGTGTCGTACATTTACGGCACGATAAAGAACCTTAAGCCTGAAAAAAGAGGCCTCTGAGCAAAATTTGTCGGCCGTTTCACGCCCTAAAATGAATAGGACGCTGATGACCTGAGATGTTAAAGAGCGTCCATAAATAAAGAAATAAAAACATTAACGGAAAATAAGATTTGGCACTTATATTTTTCATCTTCTCTGTTAAAACCTATAGTTATTTTTCCTTCATCTGGCGAAAGAAATCATTAGCATACTGCATGCTAAGCAGAAAATATGATGGTTTGCATTAGAAGAAAAGATAAGACTTTATTGTTACAAATACATTAGAAGAACGACCGTTTAAATTTATGACATGGAAGCATTATAGGTGTTTTGAAATAGTTCATCGTCTTGAAATAAGATCACAGAAGTTGGCTTACGTAAAGAAATTTATTTTTCGCGCTAATTATATCAATAAAATAAAGAGAAACGCTTTTTGATATTACCAACTGAAAGCTATTTCAAAATGTATGAATACCACCATCCTTCAAAATGATTATGGGAATTAAGTTATAATAATAAAAAGAAATTAAAGTTTGGAGTAACTCTGCTATTTAAATAGACATTTCCAAAAATCCTCCCCTACTATGCAAAACATACTCTAAATATTTAGCATCTCACTGTGTACTTACATGTAAATCAGGTTGGGAAATGACTAATAGTTGCTGAAACTTCATGCAACTTGCTAAACATCCATTTTAATTCCTTAGGTAAGCCGTGCAAGGAATTTTTAGGAATATGCAAACCGCGTGATTCATAGAATTGAATGAAAAAAATGCAGATTTCATACTAATATATAAAAAACATGAACACATTAAATATGAAAAGCAACGAATGGTATGAGAGAAAAATAAATAACATTCAAAGCAAATAAAAAAAATTAAATGCGTAAAAATCACCGCGATGGAAAGCCATAAACGTTAAGAGGAGATTAAATCCGAAACAATAAACAGACTGCACCCAAATAAAATAAAAACGTATAGTTCCTAATGTTATCTGAAATTCATACATATTTATAGGACCGCGCTCAAAACAATACAATTATTTGCAGTTTTATTAGCAAAGAGAATATGTATATGTTTGCTGAATCTCAACAGAAATGTCAGGAATTATTTTCCTATGAAAACTTTTGATTAAGCACGTTTGTTTATAATCTTCTCAATGTTTAAAATATAAACGGTACGGATATACCTATAAATATATCCTTTGTTTTTGTCGATCGATCTAAGCCATAAACTTTAGAATTTTTCCTTTGATGAGAATATTTTTACAAAATGAAAAATGAATAAAATGCTATGAGTTTTAGTGCCGTTGAAAATAATTAAATAATAAATTATCTGGTGACAGCTTTTAGCCTTTGTTCTATTATCATTTATTATATATGTTCCATTTTTTGATAAGTTGGTGTATCAAAAACTGGCGTTTTGATGTATCAAAAACTGAAAGTACAAAAGTAATGATCGTAAAAATGATGGTATGACTAACATTAAAATTGTTTACATAAAGAACTTTACAATAAATTATAAAAAAAGCTGGTCATTTAAATGTCAGTTTAAATTATGTCTTGAGCAAAGCGATAATAATAAATAAGTTACATACATCTAACCTTTACACTCAAAAGAACAAAATAAAATTGATTAAAAACTAATGATTGATTATACATTCATTCTGAAATCTAGTTTACTAGTTACATGATATAATGCCCTCAAAATGGCCTGATAAAACCTTACTAAAAGTAACTAAAAAAAGATAATTGTAAAAAGGAAAACACTAAAATTCAAAGAAATACATTATACAATAAGCTGCTTTCACAGTTTAACACCTGGATATCCAGCCAAGGGGCTTCAATTTCTAATTACGAAACTCAAACACGACCCCCCCCCCCCAAAGCTGGAGTGTCTTGACGCGACTGCTTCGGAAGAAAGTCAGGGGTCTCTCATTTCGCTCGATGCTCAGGTAGGACGTCAACTTTAAAAGTTCGTTTAGGAGAGAAGGCATATCGTTCAATAGGTAAACGCATCCAACACAAGGTTATTCTTCCGTCAAGATTCGAAGGCACAGAAGGTGAAATATAGATTTAGGAGGACATATGAGTACTAGAATGGCATAATCTGGCCCCTTTTTAGCATTTAACACAGTAAATGATTTAAAGCTAACCTCAGTATTTAGTAATATTTTATCAATTATCTCGAGATCTATGATATTGATCAAACAATTTAAAAGTTTAAAAATGAAAAATAATGCAGATGTGGTAACAAATATATCATATAAAACGTGCAAATAAAACAGCATTAGAAAGAAAGGATATAAACAATGCTTACTAACAGGTTATATCAAAGAGTAATTATATGTTAAAGGGAAAATCATCCGTACTTTTATAATTAATTTATTAATACTAACTCTAGCATAACGAATGAATACAAGGAACTGAAATATTAATATTTCAAGAGTATCTAGGAGGAAAAGCAATCAAATACTGTAACATGTGCCATTTGGAAATAGACAAAGCTGCTGCTGTATATTTTGCGTATTGGTGCTGTATTGTGGTTTAAATGACTTTAAATCAACTGAAAATGAAGCGGGGGATATAATTAGATAACATATCTAGCGCTTGTTTATGTTGAACAAAATTATTCTGCAGATAGTATAATATATATAACCTAAAGATAACATAAATTAATATACGCTGAAGGCAAAATTGTTCACAAGCAACAGAGTAATAATTGAAGCGCTAGATGCCAAAAATTACCTCATTTATTTTTAAACGTTTTCAGAAGTAGAAATATTTATGCTGTTTAATAACTTTCCCTTGTGCTTTTATACGAAAAATTCAAATTATATATGGGTGGATGGGAATTTATATTTAAAATATGCAAAATTAATACTAATATACCACTAAATACCTGAAGTTTCTGATACATGCAGGTTTTTCTAGAATTCGGTCAGAGAAAAAAGGTAAATTTTACTAAAAATGAATTAGATGCTCTTTAAAATCAGGTATCTCAAAATGTTATAGATGTAAATTTAGAATTATTTTACACGGATACTTTGTAACTTCATTACTGTAACTACAACTAAAACATGAATAAAATACCTATACAAAATAAATATTATTATTGATATAGTAAGGGATTATTCTAATTATATTGGCAGACTACATATACTGTGCAGCCTAGTGTGTGATTAAACAACTAACCCGACCGAAATTTGTTAACAAACTCACAACTACGATATTTCCTTCCCTTTCACACTCTTTCCCTCTTAGATGCGCATTCCCGCCATCCACAGCACATTCTCAGAAAGAGATTAACTAGATGAACTTAATATACTCATATACTCGCTCTGCAATAGTAACGTCACGCATTTCAAAATGCCTGGCGGAAAAGTCAAGTATATGTAATCATTCAGGTTTGTAAACTTAATACATAAAACACATAGGATAAAAGAAACAATAAACACGAGAAGATCTATGTTAGCGTACAGAGTTAAGTCAGTTAAAATTTAAAATCATCCTATGGCATCTAATCTTCTATCTATAGCTTACACACAGAACGTACTCTATGAACAGAGTAGCATCATTAAGTTATTATTTGTTTAAATTTAACATGTGTCGTGAAGATTGCATATAATATAGGGTAAGAAATGAACGTTAATCATGTGTGAATCGACATTCCAATTATACCAATCAGGATGAAAACTATTTATTTGCTTTTGGTGGTATTTTACGAATAGTTAAGGTACTCCGCCGAAGGCTAATTATAATGTATTCAGACAAAATGTTTCAATTATGAAGTTCTAAGAAATGCTATTTTATTTTGATATCTTCATCATTTCATAAACTTGAAATGGAATTTTTATTACAAAAGTTAGGCATGACAACAAGTGCCAGATATTATATTGCAAAATATATGACCATTCTATATGCTGAAGCGCATATTACACAAACGAATAAAAATAAAACGCTTAACGGTGAAAATATCAGAGCTGTAAATATCTTACTTTTCCATGCTCCCGGAACAGGAAGTCCCAAACGCAGTACACACAAAAAGAATTTAAATGACCAACATAAAACATTACTAGTCGTGCTAAAATTGTGGAAGAATAAATGTAGGGTGTTCACCCTTAGGTTTACGACTATTGGCAAACGAGAGGAAAACTAATCAATTAGTTGGAACGAACGTTAAGAGCGCTAGCAGCTCCTTTAACCTTTCCGTAAGTTATGAATATAGATGATGTAACAAAAGAATGAAAAAGAACCCGCCTTACTTCCCCATTAATCAGTTAGCAGTAGGTCGCCGGACCGACGAGCAAGTGATTTCTGCCATCATCTTGAGGCATCGCTTTGACTCAGCGGACCTATATCAAAGATAAGAGGAAACAAAACAAACCAAACATGCTCTTAGCTGCGTTCGGTAGAAAGTAAAGATATAAAGGAGCTTTCATGAGTTAATCTCTCCCTACAACGGCACCAATATAACTTAGTCCACATATAGACAAAACTAGAAGGCACATGAGAAAGTACTGGATACGATGGGATTGGGAGGACGGAGGAAATTGGGTGTCTCAGTTACACCAGGAGCCATGTGTGCCTACGCTTCCAAAGGATAGGAAGGATGACCAGGAGTCAAGGACTGTGAGGCACAAACGAAGAGGGGCCAAAATCGGTTCCATATTGAGTACCCCTACACGGCGGACTCCCTTAGAAGGTCCGCTCGACTTCGGAAGCTAGGGACAAAATCTTTACAATGCAAATCAACCGCCACGCCGTATACACTATCAGTTCATCTCGCCTGCAATGGAAACGAATAGAATAAAATGAGGTTAATTAGAAATATTCGTGTAAAGATCCATCCCAGAGTTCGTCCAAGCTACTAATGGAAAACACGAGTAAACCCAAGGCGGGTGTCAAAGCATTTGAACTTGAAATCGTCGGAATGAGAGGGCCAAGTGTCAGTTCGATAGAGTAGTAGTAAGAAACATATCCGAGTTCGATGTGCATGTGATTTACAATTTTCAAAATAAGCCCTTAGAGTTGAAAAGAGTAAAATTGGGCGCGAATTTTTATGGGAATAAATATAGTTAAAATATGAAAGGAAACGGAGGGAAAGAAAGAACAAAAAAGAGGAAGATGCAAAGGAAAATCACTTATCGATGGCAGTTTCTGTTGAATCGCTTATGATTGCCAGAGAGAGGACAGGAAAGTAGTTAACATATCATAGACAAATCGCGAAACACGTTCACATGGAGAAACATGTGCACATCATCTGCCTTAGTTAATACTGCTTAAAGCTTAAATGGAAACAAGTAAAATATTTTTAAATTTAAAGAGAAGTATCCCTTGCATCATTATGTTATATATAAAATATATTCATGTAAAATTTTGTAATATGTGACAAAATACTTACAGTTATAATAATCACGAGTTTAAACAAAGTATATACGCAAATGCCTGCGTGCTAATATAATTACAAGACAGTACAACATACTATATGATGACAATAATAGAATAGGCTAAGTATAAGGTTTAAAATAATATGTCAAGTTAACATTTTATATGTATATACAGAATGTGACAATAATATTGGAGCACACTTTAGAGGCGAGCTCCTCACACAAAAACAATAAAGAAAACATCATATAAAGTATATATGTGCATATATTTATTAACTACGATTGGGCTTACGTCGATAGCAGTGAAAAATAATGAAAATACAATGATTATTTTCAGCAAAATACCTAAAAGAGAAACTAGTTAACTTAATTAAAAACATTGCAACATAGAATTAAATAAATAAATATAATTTAAATATATGTACAATTAATGTTACACATATTCATTGCCAGTTAACCTAATTAAATACATTTAACCGAATTAAAATATGTCAATCTAGTTATATACACATAAATATAGTTAAATATGTCAAACGAATGACATATGTGAACTTAATTTTACAAACTTAACGTAACACACTTATGAAATTATTAGCTTTATAAAAACAATTCATCAAATTTAGGCCTAGAAACTTATTAGTCTTAAATAATAATTTCAATAAGTTAAGCGAAGCTAGTAAATTAAATTATGAGTTAAACAATATTTCAAGTAGTCCGGGAAAAATTTAAATTTGTAAGAGAAGGACTCCTCAAAGACAACTGCAGATATTTCATTTCAGTCATATATAGCTTTATTTACGAAAGAAAACTTGGCTATAATTGATTTTAACTGTGATGGTATATTGGTATTTACTAATCTAGTTGTGATATTCTTTCCAGCATTTTGTTCTCTATATGCGTTGTATAATGACGTTCTCCTTGATTTTTTACGTCTCTCTACTAGTGATTTCCATCTAGTGCTTTAATATTTTCGTGTTCTTTTTACTTTTAACGAACTTGGCTGCTTTACGCTTGATTTTTTTCTAGGATATTAATTCGATTCATCCTTTATAGACCCCAACAAGCTGCTCCATACTCCATTAAGGGCCAAACTAAATAAATGAGATATTTACTTCGATTTTTAACGAACTTTTTTAGTATTCTATAACAAAGTGTAACACTCTCCATGCTTTCCTCGTAACACTATAATTTTATCGTTCCAAAAAGTTTAGAACGTAAGTAAACTCCTAAGTATTTAGAGCAGTTTTCCTGGGTAATTTCTACTCCATCGAGTTTATAATTAAGCTTAATTTCTTCTCGGATTTTATAAAAAGTTGTCTTACTCTTAGAACAATTGAGATCGTTTGTAAAATGTGCATATCGAAACATATCCTGAAATATGGCGCGGTAATCAAACGTTCTTGTTTGTATAAAGGGGGGAATTAATTTATAAGTACTCGATTAATAAGAAATGATAATTGATTGGTGGAGATTGATATGTTAATGAAGGCACTGTTCTTCTCTTCTTCTCTTCTCCTCCTGCCGAATATTCTCGCGTCTTTTAGTTTGCCTTAGCTTCACTTCCTTGTGCTGGAATTTTGTGGTCTTTAGATCAGGGGGAAAGCAGTCGAGGAGATGATAGGAGATTGACTAGATTTATCGTAATATAGTACGAAATAAGATTTGTTGAGTTCAAAGTTTTTCCACAAATACCGTTAAGCCTTGGAGAGCGTTTTGTGTTAGTTTTTTGCGTGATCTGCTTAATTGTTACTGTATTGTTTTAACTTACGATGATTTGGACTGAACTTTTAATCGCGAACTACGTATTAATGATGATGATCTAATTTTCCCTTTACTGATTCACTTTAACTTCGCTATTTCTCACTATAAAAACCACCTGATAATTTCAGCAATAATGTTTGAACTGATAACACTCGACGAATGCTAATACTCAATATTGATCTTCAATTATAATAACATCGGAAGAACAACTAGTTACAATAATACTAATGTTGGAGCACTAATAGCAATATAACAATAATAATCACAGTAGTAATAACAATAGTAACCTGAGGGTTCCCAAATTGCAATCTTAAGTAACTATTGCAGTCGGCCGGTCTTTAGACATACATTTGTTCTTTCGAAATCTGGTTTTAGAAAAATCCAGAACATTTTCTCTTATCTATGCGTTTCTATTAGATACTGTACCTACATACAGTCATTCATATTTTTCTGATTGGATACCATGATTACGTGACTACTTGCTCGTAGCGGTGCCTTAGACCGTTAACTTGCCCTTCGAAAGGTTAGTGGTCTATTTTCCACTCCCGTTTATTGCACAACACGGCTCTATTACACTCATCCTTACCCAATATAACAAAGCGACTTCGAAAGGTTAGTGGCCTATTTTCCACTCCTGTTTATTACACAACATGACTCTATTACACCCATCCTTACCCAATATAACAAAGCTACAATTTCTGACTATCACAAAAGAACATCTCTTACTCGGACCTTTCTTAACAATTGTCCAAAATATACAGGTTCATGTTCCACTTTGCTTAGGGTTCGCTTATACAAAAATAGTTACACGAAAGGGTATAGGTTTCCCTGTCCCTCTTGCCAGGTCCGGTTTAATAGCTCTGGAGTATCTGCACTCTGGCTAGAAAGTAATATAATACACAATAATTCTACAAAATGTACATGGAATAAACGGAATACTGCAATCATGATGAAACATAGAAATTACACAGAATTAATTAATATGACAGTTATAATTTACCTGGGAGTTGAGGCTAAATTCCGCTTCAAATACTTGATTTTTGAGTTTTTATTGAACGATAACATTTAACACGTTTCGAGGTACCATTCAATAACTAAAGTTTGTTAAAATAAGTATCAACTTTTACAGATAATCAAGTATTGTTATTGATACAATTCAACCTGTTGATGTGTTGTACCCTAGGCGGGGATATGTTGCCACGCATACTTGTTTACGTTTGACCAATGCTGCAGTTCGGTTACATTTGAGCGTTTAACCAGTGCAAGAAGCAGACAGATAGGTTTAGCTACGGTCACACAGATGCTAATAGACATGAGGCTGCACAGCTGTTTGAAATGAATTTTCCAGACGAAGGCAGCAGAGTATAAAGCATTTTCTGTAGTTTATTGTTGACTTGCTGAGACAGGATCGGAATTATCACAACTTCGGCTCGAGTTAAAACTAAGAGTACTTGTATGCCTACTCAGGAAGATCTCATTCTATAATATGTTGAATAAAATCCAGATATCAGCACAAGAAAATTGGATGTAGCATTTGGTACATTTCATATGACGGCGTGAATACTTTTGTATGTTCATCATTTTCAACATGTTGAGAGTCTTGAGCCTGCCACGCGACCGTATGCATGTGTCTGCTCAGGATATGAACACGGTCGGACGCTCAAATGTAACCGAACTGCGGCAAAGTCAAACGTAAGAAACTCTCTAAGCGCGAATGTGCACAAATTAATAAATGTAAACAAGTCTCCATGGCAACACATTGCCATCCCAGGTACGGTGTAAATTAACGATTTAATTTATCATCACTTGAGCGTGTGGATAAGTTAATTATTATTTTAACAAATATAACCACTAAAGGTGTTAAGTGTTGTTTTTAAACAATAACTTATAAATGAAGCATTTCCGAGCATAGGCTTATATGCTTTTTATTGTGTTGTTTTGGTGTGAGGAGCTGGCCTACAAAGCCTTTTCCCTTTATTCTTTTACATTCTGTATATTCACCTCATACAGTTTTAAATTAATAATATACAAAACCGCCAAAAAATTCCGAACGACTAATAGAATAAAAAGTAGCTGTAATATTGCTTTATGAAGAATTTTCGCTAAGTTAACGTACTGAATGTTCTTTTGCCAATTTCCCAGCCAGTTGATGGCATTAACAAAGCAAGCCAATTTTTACGTTTGCTATGTGTCTAAAATAAAGACAAATGTACAGATTCAAATTGTATGAAACACGTTGTACAAAGACTACGGTTGGCTGAGATTTTTTTAAGAGATACCTACAGTAGTGGCGAGCACAGGGAGGTGGAGATGGGTGATAATTTTATTGTCGCGGCTAACTAGTGCAGGTTGAAAGAGAGGAAAAGAAACACAAATAACTTATAAAACACAGTAATGCTGATGTATATTTTGTTAAAATCGGGGGGGGGGTATCTGCTTACTAACAAAGCATTCTGAGTTTGGATTTTCTTTGGGGCACTTTACCTATTTTCTTTTCTATGTTTTCTTTCTTATGGGTATATTGGAGCTAAATTTAGATGCAGTATATAATATGCCAAACATTAACAAAATAAACGCATTATATTTCCTATAAATGCCAATGCAGCTATATTCCAAAAACTTCATAAATATAGCAGGCACACTAGAATTTCTGTAACCTTCCCTCTTAGTTCTCATGCACTGCTCAGTAGTGGGTACGTTTCCACTTCAGTGCGTTTCGTGTGATTATCCGTTATCTTTCATGACGTTCTGTGATGTCTAACAATATTATGGAGTTCTGCAGTTTATCTGCGCTACAACATTCCCTGTTTATCTTGAAACATGCTTTTAAATGGCTATAATCATCCACATGGTGTTGTATTTCTCTATAGGAAATTTTAACCCTGTTTCAGTGTTTTGCGAAGTTAGAAATGATAATATATGTCAAATAACCCTTTGCATTTTTAATAATACTTTTTCATCTCATTTTTGTGCACTGTGTAACTCCGTTGAGAATTTATCTTTTTGCCCTTATTATTTTGCTGTTTTCACTCCCCACCCTACTGTCATTTTAATTTTTACTCAGCTATTATAAAGCTATCGATTTGCAAACATTTACGGAAGTTCATGTTAAGTACAATTGAAAACAAGGTTTAAAAAATCCTGTCAGACTGCAGTTTTTCGGCTATTATAAGAACCATTTCGCTCGTGCATCCTGAATCAATCTGGTATAAGAAGACATACATTTATCCATAATGTGCTGGAGTTATGACATTCCACATGAGTGAAAAGTTGCTTATGTTATTTCTGTGTTAAAATTAAACGAAATAAAATAGAAAAGCATAGAAGAACTAATTTTACGAGATTCAATAATGCTTATAAATGATATGGTAAAATTATTAATGTAAAGCTTGAAACTATTTTGGAAGTTATATTAACAGCAGAACAAGTGGGATTCCGGCAGGAAAGTTGCTCTTTTGATGATAATTTTACTATGTAACAGATAATGAAAAACCTAAGAAATTTAATTTAAAGTCATACCTATCCTTAATTGACTATTATAAAACACTTGATAGTATTCACAGAAATTATTTCTGGCAAACAACAAGGGAAAGAGAACACACAATGGACTTAATTAACACAATATAGATATTATGCACGGCCATTTTCTCAATTGAAACCCAAAAATTGTCTATAATGGCTATGTTATTTAGATAATGAACTTTCCTCTAATGTTATGAAGCCTGGATAATTAAAAGATATGATGAACAAAATGTAAGATTTCTCGTTCAGTAAAAAGTGAACAAGAGAGGATAGGATTCCAAATGATATTGTAAGACTAGTCTTAGTATATTTTCAGTAAGAGAAAAAATACATATTTATAGCCAAAAATGGAAAACCATATTAAGTGAACCATAGCCGATGTCCCAAACATATATTTTATTAACCCATAGGGCAGACCCAGAAAAAGATGACATTGAAATCGGAACAAGTTTCAAGACCTAATCCATGTTCGTAGATGATGATCGTGTTTGTGGTGATGAGTTATAGCTTGCAAATGCACGTACATGCATTTTCAACAATGCAAAACAATTAGGATTCGTCCAGTGACCTTTATTGTTCCGCGTCACCGCAACTCGGTAGTTGTGACTCGCACAAAATCGCACAGCACGTACATCCCAGAAGACATTCAAGGCTAAATTTGCTGTTGTTTGTTTGTTACAGTATTACGTCTCTCAACTCAATGAAGGTATAAAGAGACGATGAAATGATGAAATAGAGCGAAAAGGAACCCAAAGGCCCTACCGCTTAAATTACCTGGCATTCTGTTTAAGTTAAGGATAAAACTCTGAAAAAAACTTACCCAGGGAACTGATTTTACGAGATTCAAATTGGTGATTGGAATTTGAACAGATACGTTACAAATTTTCGGAGGCGATCACTGAGTTTGATTAATTTATACCATCAAAGTTTGCATCCAGAAGTTAGAGACAACAGGAAGTGTTCTCATTTAGAAAACTACAAATTGCCTGAAAAAAGAATAAGCTATTATTGGCGCCACTATTAAAATCTTTACAAAGATTACTTTTCCCAAGAAACCAAATTCCCATGTTTCATTGTCAAAGAGTGCATCCTTCATAAAATAACAGCGTACTTACCATGGCATATATTCAAGATGAATATGGTGGAGCATAAACAATTTTTTTCGTTACTTATCTTACACTTCCCGACTTCTTACCTTGGGGAAAAGTGTACAAGAGAAATGTTGCACACTCGAATAACTCAAAAATCAAAGAACACTGCCGCTTTGGGTGAGGTTTCTAGAATTTGGGAAAAGGTATATCAATATGCTTGAACGTGGAAGGAAAATTTTAACATAATTATGAGTATGTTCTCTTTTGCATCGTTGAAAGTATGTAAAATAAATTGCGAGCTATTTTCTAGATACCATTCCTGTTTTTAGACAACAATTTGCGCCTTCTAGCGAGAGAATCATCCTATATAAAGACACTAGAATTGCTATTGATACTTGTATTATTAAGAGAAGAACAGCAGAAATAAAAATCAACAAAAGTATTAGAAAAAAATGTTCTTTTCGCTTACGCTATTCAATATACACAAGTAATCCAGTAAGACAATGGAATAAAAATCATCCAACAAGATTTTTGTACAGAACAGTAAAGATAAACTACAAATAGTTATTTCAAAATAAAATTTATTAAAAGTACAATTTGAAATTCTCAACATACAATTAAATTAAACCATTCCATTCAATACAAATAAAAGTCATAATAGGAAATAAAATATTAGAGCATTTGTCACATTTTAGTTATTCAGAATGCGACATAACTCACATATGTGGAAGGCAAATATATTACCAATAAAATTAATATTTTTCCAAGAGTATGTGAGACAATAAAAAGAGCATTAAAGGAAATAACCATTACAAAAACTCAAATGAAATTGTACAAAGTAATGGCAGTCTTCAATTTTCAATACGGACCAGATACTGGGGTTAAAATATGCAAAAGATCATAGTCAACTAGAATAAGCAGAAATTAAGTTCCTTACAGAAATAAAAGAATGTTAAAAATTAGGGCAGATAAAACGATATAAGACAAAAAATTAAACACAATCCATAAAAAAAAAAAAAAACCAGATGTACAACATAAAGAAAGATGGAGAGAACATCTCATGCGCATGACCTGAAAACGAATAACGGGAAAACCTCAGTGTACAAACCTGTGGGTATAAGAAGTATTGAAAGACCAAGAAAGAGACGTACAGGCAAAGTGAATAATCCTGAAAAGATAAAAAAGCTGATAATGATAATGATGAAGTAGGCGACGAGGATAATAAGAATGCGTTTAGTTTCAACTAAACAAAATCCATGGTTCGTTCGTAATAAGCAGATACATCGCAAATCATTATACAATATATCCGTCCAATATTTCGACTGTATTTATTATACAGATAATAACATATTTCCCCTCATATATATGTAAACGCTTTTTACCTATTTTTATCTATTTTAAACCTGTAATTGTGTGTCTGGTTATACTCAATGAAACGACCCATGCATTAAATACTTTTGCAATGCGTGAAATTTTATTACAATAAAGACACATCATCAACATTTTCTCGAATATCTGCAGGTCGCAGCAGCTGCAGTGTACAGCATTGGTTACGAGACTGAAACACTGCAAAACTAAATAGACTCTGACATGCACAGTTGATGAACGTTTATTATATCAGCATAATAAGAAATCAACTTATCAGAGTTTTAATTTATTGTAATCTTTATTTTTCTATTAACAAGAACTATATTTGTTAGGAACACTCACCAGTAACTGTATTTGTGCAGAGTCCTGTTCTTTAATACTGTTAAAGATCCATTTTTATTGCTAGGCATCACAGGGGGTGGACACAAGGGATATATTAGATGAAACGATAAATTGGGAAAGGATTTATTTTAAGGAAGGCAATGTTATAGGCCTAGATTTAGGATATCGCCCCGCTATTTTCCATTTATGAGGACTGAGGAAAACCTGGAAAATACCTCAGTCAGGGAGGAGGTCCAGATGGGAATGGAACCTCAGGTCTCCCGCTCACAAGTTCATACCTTAGCGACCTCGGTTTAGATTCCTGCGACAGTAATCACTAACGGCCTGGTATACTTTTGCTGGTCGTTCAGATATGTCAGGTTTTTTGCTTCGACATCCAATCATTATTCAAATGTTATCACTTCTATGTGCGATATTTTTCCAATACATCGGTTGTAGGTGCGTATGTTTTATAAACGATACTGTTTCGATGAAATAGTGCATTGCGTAACTGTGCCTTGTAAATTATTATTATTATTATTATTATTATTATTATTATTATTATTATGCATACGCAGAAAATAGAATCTAGTTATGGTATTCAGGAGGAGGAAGAGGAGGAGGAGGAGGAGGAGGAGGAGGAGAAGAAAAACAAGAAGAAGAAGAAGAAGAAGAAGAAGAAGAAGAAGAAGAAGAAGAAGAAGAAGAAGAAGAAGAAGAAGAAGGACGTTCTCACACGAAGCAGTTTATTATTTCTTGCCTTTTAAGACGTGTTTAATATTTTTAATTTATTACACTGTATTTGTGGAATAGTGATATTAAATAATACACTTTCTTTTTCTCTAGGTAACAGAGCTGGTTGTGATGTAGCCCATGAATTACTATTATAACACTATATGAAATTGAGCCCTAGAGACATTAAACCTCCTTGGACCAATGTTCCATTTCTCCCTTCTTTCCTTTCTACTCTTCTACCTTGTCCTTTTCATCTAACAAAAAGGATTATACAGCCTGTATTTCAGTTCTGGGAAAATTTGGAAGTTTTCACTTGAGCCAATGAAGTATATATACCCTCCTTGTACCGCCAAGGGTGGCCGAGGTCGTTAAGGCGCGGACTCGTGAGCGGGAGGTCTGGAATTCGAATCCTGCCAGGACCGTCCTCCCTGATTGAGGTTTTTTCCAGGTTTTCCTCGGTTCTCATAAATGGCAAATGCCGGGGAGATACCCTAAACTTAGGCCTAGAACGTTTTCTTCCTTAAAAAAATCTTTCCCAATATATCATTTCATTTCATGTATCACCACCAGTGTTCATCGCCTGTATATATTCCACGAGTTTCCAAAATAGATCGAGTCTAGCGTAGATTTGGGGCATGGAAGGCGACTCAAATTACAAACTAAGCTGGTCTGAGAGTATGCGCTTTTTGTGGAGAGAGAGAAAACTGGAAGCATATTCTAACGGTCTGTCCAGGTACTGAACAGTGGAGGTTTACTGCGCTTGGAGCTAAGTTTGCTCATTGGAACAGGGATGGGTTATCATGTTGGGATTTGTTTGCACAGGAAGACAACTGACCGAAGCTTGATTCTTTTCTATGCAAAGTGCGTGGAATCAGAAGCGCTTTGTTGGCGTAGACGGGCTCTTTGCATCTGAATATCTGTGTGCGACGGTGCGCGTGCAAGCGAATGTGTCTTGTAATGACTGACTCACCAGGTATATGTGTGCGTGCGCGCATATTTAAATGTTTATGCTTAGTGGATAAATGCTAATGTATTTGATTTCAAGTAAACATTTTTTTTCTATAGGTGTATATGTAATGAAAAGGAAGTATGGTTGAAAGACCCATGCGAACGATGCTGTATAAGTAATGCTTGTAAATAATGAGCAATAAATACACATTACCATCACCACTACTAAACATAAGTCAAGGCGTCAGTTCCCAGGAATACGGTAGGCAGAATGTTGAACTAAGTTGCGAAATTTCGCTTTGAAGAATGGTGACAAGTATGTAGCACTTGGAGTTCTTTAATTTATTTAGCGCAATACTAACGTATATGTTACTAAATATTAGAACACAATTTTTAAAACACGTTAGAATGTTAGTTCGAAAATAAATACTCGTACCTATGAGAGAGAAACATTGCAGATAATGGCCAAATTGGGAGCAAAATGAACTTAGAAGAAATAGATTTTCTAAGTTAAATTGAATATTCTAGATTAGCTACTTGTGAATGAATCAATTAGAGAAAAAGTAGACTTCAAAACTCAAATTCGGACTTGGAGAAAACTAAACAATTGATACGATCTGAACACGTAAAATAAATGACTGATATTAAATTACCAAATACTTTAGAATGGTCTCAAATTGAGGGAAAGACAAAGGAAATTAATGGAATTTTGAAATCAAGAGCTTCGAAGGAATTGACTGGGATGATATTGTTGATTGGAGGAGAATAATAGAGAATGGTCTTATATTAGAAAAACTTATAAAATAAACATTATTTCATAAAATTAGTGGTTTTTCCATTAATGAAATTTACATGGCATGTAAATATGGTATATATATATATATATATATATATATACTGAGGTGGTTTGATAAGAAGCTTAATTTGATAATTAAGAGAACAAGTCTGTCTTGTAACGTGTTTTATTTTTCGACAGAGTCCCCTAGAAGTTCAACTCACTTGCTACAATGTTTTTGCAAGTTTGCGATTCCGTCATGGAAGTGGTTTTTGTCGAGACCCTCAATACCCGTTTACCTACTGTATGACCTGTATGACCTACCGTACTCCTTTATTTACTTAAATTTGTGTTCAGCCAGGAACGCTTTGCCTTTTAGGGAGATGGGAGCGATATCAGGTGAATAGGGTGGATGCGAAAGCATTTCTAATCTTTAATCTTAATTCTTCCATTTCTCCTGAGTGACGTAACTTGAATACACCGGCGCATTACCATGGTGAAGAAAACATTATTTTAGGCCATTCTAGGAAGTTTTTCCGCGATCACTGTCTTCATTCTCTCCAAAAAATGATGCCTAGTAATCTCCAGTATAGGTTTTCCCCTTTTCTAGTTCTCAGTCAAGATAATTTCTTTTGTGTCAAAAAGTCACCTTTCCAACTAATGAAATACATTTCGCCCTTTTAGAATCGTTCGGTCCACTGTTTAGATTGCCATTTCGTTATGGTGTGTAATATAAATCGACGTTTTGTCACAAAACGCCAAGTCGGTTGATTCTTCCTAAACATTTCCAAACAGTCGGCAGATGTTCACAGGTGATTTCGCTTTTGTTCCGGAGTGAGTAGACGAGACAATCCATCTTGAGCACGTTTTTTCATGTGTAATTCATTAAGCAAAATAAAATGAACCCGCACAATTGAGATGCCTGTGAACTATGCCAACTTGCACACATTTACTCGTCTGTCTGCCAAAACGATATATTGAACTCTATTAATAATTTCTGGTTTCATAGCTGATTTTGGAGCTCCAGGACGTGCGTTTTCGATACTTATTTTATCACGCTTTAATGAAGTCGAGCGGTTTCATAGTAAAGGCGTCGGTCCTGGTGGTAGTGGTTACCATACTTGCCTCTTACACCCAAGAACGCGGGTTCGAACCCGGCCAGGACCGATGGATTTTTTCGGAAGGGAAGTAAAGCCGTGGGTCCCGTATCGTACATTTACGGCACGAAAAAGAACCTCAAGCCTGAAAGAGAGGCCTCTGAGCAAAATTTGTCGGCCTTTTCACGCCCTGAGTTGAACGGGACGCTGATGACCTGAGTTGTTAAAGAGCGTCCATAAATAAATCAATCAAAAAAAAATTCATAGTAAAGGCATATCTCACCCAATGTAAGCAAAATCTTCTCGTGAAATTTCTTTGTTGTTTTCCCTCCTATAAGGAAAGAAACGAATCACATCACGATTTCCAATCTCATTCATTTTTCACGATACGGCTGTGTGTATAGAAAGCGGATCTTGTGTCCACATACACATATGTTCCTGTTGTTCTCTATTAGTATGCGAACCAAATTATTTTAAAACCACAAGCGTATATACACATACTTTTTAGCTTAATTCAACATGGTCGTCATCTATTTAAAAATATTGTGTGCAACATCCGAATGCAGCCCATAAGACGTTTGTAAGCATGCCGCCGGAAATCGGGCAGTTGCTTCTGGAATGCGATTCTCTTACTTTTGTTTTACATACTCGAGATTTTATAAACAGCCAAGCAAAATTATCAAGGGTATAAAATCCCATGAATATGGTAGCCATTATCAAGACAAATCTTTGCCTAAACATCGGTTGAGATAATATTGCGGTGAATGGAAAATAACGGGGTGCTCCAACTTTTTGGAAGAAAAGGGTGTCACAATGCCATCCGAAATTTCCCAGTAAACTCCTGTCGTACTTCTACCTGTCAAACGCACAATCAAACATTAACAATAGCCACTCGTTTAACATTATAGTGATAGTTCGATATAAACAATAAAAATAAAACCATAAATATTTTCAGAACTTTATAATTTATTTGATTGATGATTTTTTCTTTTTGATTTTTTGGTTTATTTATGGACGTTCATTAACATCTCAGGTCATCAGCGTCCCATTCAAATCAGAGCATGAAACGTCCGATAAATTTTGCTCAGAGGTCTCCTCTTTCAGACTTGAGGTTCTTTTTCGTGCCGTAAATGTACGACACGGGACCCGCAGCTTTACTTCCCTTCCGAGGGAAGCCATACTTAGGGTTTTTACGCCCGAAAAATCCATCGATCCTGGCCGAGTTTGAACCCACGATCTTGGGTTCAGAAGGCAAGTATGGTTACCACTACACCATTTGACCGAATATGACATAATATTTTGAAATGCATGGTGATCATGATATATATATATATATATATATATATATATAGTATCTATGCGCCATATAACTTTCATTTATAATAAACCATTATTTCATGAGAATTGATCAAAAAGTTATGTCCACCCTGTATAGTTAATAATCCATTATGTTTACCATTGTCTTTGATACCTAAGCATTTAGAATACATGTCTAAGTACTATATGTAATACATTTAAAATACACATCTATTGTAAAACATTAAACATATAAACGCGTTCTCTTTCAGTGAGAATAATATATAAAGGTGTGTGTGAAATTGCAGTGCGCTAACGTAATAACTGGGGGATTTATGGAACGTTAGTGGAAACTTAACTGTGTCGCAGTCTGCCGCGTGTAATTCTAGGTGAGCAACATTCGTGCAGTTCTACGTGGCAGGAATACAGACTCTTGTCACACGAAGCGTATAATTATATTTTGCGGTACGGAAGAAACTTCAGACATTTTCACTGTTGATTAATGTACGCTAGGAAATATAAAGAGTGAGAGGAGGGTAAAGGGGTATGGTGAAAGAGTGAAGAATGAATGAATAGTGTTTAACGCCCGTTTTTGCTACAGAGGCACCACAGATGGACACTGATGATACATGAGATGAAATGATATATTGGGAAAGAATTTATTTTTAAGGAAGGAACCGTTCCAGGCCTAAGTTTTAGGGTACCTCCCCGCCATTTATGAGGACTGAGGAAAACCTGGAAAAAACCTCAGTCAGGAAGGGCGGTCCTGGCGGTATTCGAACCCAGACCTTCCGCTCACGAGTCCGAGACTTAACGATCGGATCTTCTTAAGAGTGAAGAAGTGGAATAGAAAGATAAAGAGGAAGTAAAATAAAACATAATAAAATTTGCTTCAATAGTTATATATAATTATAATGAATATTGTGATAATATCATTACTATTGTTAACGATGTCAAAGTAATGAATTGGTAGGGTAAATGCTTCATTAATAAATGTCAATTAGATTTGCAAAAAAGAAGATAACCAGTATTGTAAAATAGATTAATATAAGATATAAATGTGAAATTTATAAGAATATATTAAAGATGATATAATATGGAAAATAAAGAAAAATATACAAGACCCATAGATACATAATATAGTTTTGTACAAATATAGACAGTAGTAAGAAAAAGTCAAAGTATGTAAGAAATGTACTAGCCCCCAGTACAGTTTCTACCGGATATCGGTGAATAGTAGTTTATCAATTAAGACTTTAAGATTAAGCGCAAGTAGTAGAAGTAATAGCTGGTTTCCTGTTACTCGAATATTGCTAGTTTCCAGTTAGGAAGTAGTTGAAGGGAGATATAAAATTGTTGTTTATCAAAATTCTTTATTTTAATAAATTCTAATTGTAACCTAGGTTTAAGTATCATCTGGAAAATAATGTATGAATGTAATTTTGTAATTTAGAAATAAAGTGTAAGAGTTTGCAATACATGTCCCGTGTAGGAAACAAGAGATGGAGTATTTCAGATTTTTATTTTTATTATATTGTGCGTTAGGAGATATAGACAGAGGAGGAACAATATAATTATTTGTTCTTATACACAGAAGTTAAAATATTATTATATTCATTACAATATATCACATAAACAGACGCCACAAAAGCTAATAAATGACTTTGTCACTGGATCGTATTTCAACATTTGTTTTTTTATAAACAAATCCAAGATCTATGAAAGGAGCAATAAGCCGACCGATGATGTGACAAAAGCTGCTGATGCTTTACGACCTAGTCAGTTAACCCAGGCTAATCAGAAGCACCAGTGTGAAAGTAAGGAGTGTCAGTTATACGCTGCAGTGAATATCAAGTCCACTTCAGGGAATGTTTCGTTTGTCACAAGTTACTGAAACGTTATGAAGCTGAAAGGCAGTGATAGCTGGTCCGAAACGCAGAGATCAAAGAAAGTTACATGAAAGTTCATACGGACAGATGGAGTTCATGAAGTTTTCCCAGGAAATTTATATGCTGGAATCCAGAAGTATAAAAATCGTAGTAAATTAGTACTGAAATACAGGGTAATGGTTTAGGCCATGAGTAACACTTTTCTGTGCAAAATAATATCATTGTTTTTATTGTATAAGAGCATTAACGTTAAGTAAGAATAATATTTTCTCCAGTAAGTTAATCGACCTTATTTAGAAGGTAATTTAATATATCTTTCGGTGATTCTTAAACGCTCAAAATTACTTTTAAAAGTTTACAAAATGTTTAAATTCTGAACACGGAAGTTTCTGTGCAATATTGTAGACTCGCCTAGACAGACTATTTAGACTTACGCTGGCCAATCTTAATATAATCATTATTTTTTATGCCTTTTAGTTGCAAATACGAACGTCAGATTTGATCATTTTTGCCACAAACCTTCAAAGAATCCCTTACCTTAAAGAGAACATTTAAACATGCAAAAAAGTGCCAGAATGTTAGCGAAATCAATTGAGTTTTTTATGTTGCAGATAACCCATTAATGTTGCTAGGTATTAAGACCAATGCATTCGCTACGATAATCGCCAACAAAGTTTAA
Organism: Metallyticus violacea; assembly: GCA_030762175.1. NCBI lineage: Eukaryota > Metazoa > Arthropoda > Insecta > Mantodea > Metallyticidae > Metallyticus > Metallyticus violacea. The sequence goes on along the minus strand of CM060842.1, from coordinate 94,429,709 downwards.
AAATGTATATTTTTAAGCAACAGAGAGATTAATGCACACATAATGTGATGGAAACAAAACGTGACTTTCTAAGCGTTTTGTCCTTTTTCTGCTTCTCTAACTATTGTTATTTTATTTACCTTGTTCATAGTGTTACATTATTTCTCTCTCTCTCTCTCTCTCTCTCTCTCTCTCTCTCACACACACACACACACACACAAATTAGCTCTCTTACTGCATTCTATAATGGTATATACCATGGGCCATCTTTAAATATCTCTTGTGGCTGCAAACCTATAAAACTTAACTCATATTTTAAAATCCAAATTTGCATTCTATATATTTTTAAGGTTGGCCTTCATGGTTTACATTTAAAGATTTCTTCAATATTTGCCTTCGTATTATAGTCCATTCTTATAATAATGATGATAATGATAATAATAATAATAATGATGATAATAATAATAATAATAATAATAATAATACATTCAAATATATACAAGAACACCAATATTAGTAATAACCACACTTAGAATTTATGTGTAAATTCATATGTTTTTCAATAGATGCATTTAAAGTTAGATATATATGAGTTTACAAATTAGGATATTTTGAATTATATAAAATATATTTTACTCTCCATATTTGTCCACATGTCTGGGAATAGTACACATTTTTATAAACTCACATTGTATTATTAAATTTTTATTTGAAATATTTTCGATATTTTACGGTTTCAAAATAATCTTGCCCCATAATTTAATATCGGACAGAAAAAAAATTATTATACCATAAAATTTATTTATTCTGGCAGTTCAAGAGAGACAAAAATACTTTCATTAATTAAATAACTTTCCACTGGATAATTTGTCTCTATCTAGATAAATATATTTGTTAACATTTTCATTTAAATAAGTACACTTTTGATAGTGTATTTCTGAATATTAATGTTTATTGATACGAGTAACTGGAATACTGAACAGTTCTTATAATAATGTAATATAAATCTTAATGAGATATATTTTACAATAAATCATACTTATATCTTGTAAACTATATTTAATAGTATTATTTCAAGCTTTGTTATATTTTAGCCAAACCTGTAATTAGTGCACAAGTTAATACGCATTATACTTAAGCTTTGTTCTTAGCGCCCAGGCCAACAACATGTTTAATAAAATTTCAATAATAATGGAGTATACTGCAATATTTATGCAACCTTCATTAAGCTTTAAATTAAATTTTCATTTTTCGTGAACTACAGTTAATACACTTTAGTGTTGTTTTTCTTTGTGCCTACGTAAAAATCATGCTTGGCAACAGTTTTTATAACACAACATACGAGTAAACCATATAAAAGCATGGTAGATATTCAAGATATTGAGTTTTTTATTTGATACACTGGTTTTATTTTATCAGACCTTTCATTGGTATAAAGTTTATTAAAATACTTTAGTTTATCCTTTGTTTAGAATAAAATTATATTTAATTTTGCTTACTCAATTTACAATGAAGTAAATTGTCATAAAGACATGACAAAATTTTAGTATTACTAATTTTATTGTTGAAAATTTTGTCACTTTCCACATTATTTTCAGTGTCATTGCAAATATTTTGAGGAATGTTTCTAGTCCCCTTGAAAATTTTTTAAATTCTTCATAAAGATTGCATGCCATCGAATTGAAACTGCGCAACTTGTGTTGCAGTCAGATCATCACTTCTGCGGCCAAGACTGAAAAGCTTTGAAACCTTTGAAAAAAAAAAAAAAAAAATGAGAAGTAAGACATTTGACATTGTGGGGACAGAATTTCTTTATGGTTTTTTGTGTGGCTTTAATGTAGTCACTAAGGGAAATTATATGTCCCTATTTTTCAATTTTCTTTCAATACAAACCTGCACAGATTCTGCTTCCATCTGACTGTGCCTCTTAATTTTTTAGTTCAAAATAGAGTAGAGCGTTTGCCATGACAATTCTTATCCTGATCGACGCAACCGTCACTTTAAGTCACTAAAAGAAGTCTAGGCTTTAGGCAGTTCTTTTATAAATAATTCATAAGACATGAAGCAAATGCAGATGTTACTTACTAATCCATCTTTTGACTCGCTCCACTAGCAGCGTATGGTCCTTTACTTTATAAATTGTGACAGCATAGTTTGATTTTGTAACATACAGCACCAGTTTGGAATAAAATAATCACAGATCCATTGTTACCGTGTAATACTTGTTATGTAATATATTTTAGGCTTTCTTACTTTTTTCAACTGAAATTCTGTCTTTTCGTGAATCTTACTTTTTTCCTTTGAGACATTATCAATCCTGTACTTTCAACACATGATAAACTTATCCTTCCCTGATTGAAAGAACGAAACATTGAAATCTTCTACATTTTCGCTCAAAATGAAGGAAATAACTGACCATATTGGCTTCTCTTTACTTTTCCATGTAAAATCTATATAGCTGTCTTTTATACTTAAAATTGGTTCCAGAGAGAGCCCTAGTTCTTCATTAATTTGAAAGAAATCTTAGAATTTCTTAATTAAACATTAGTTTTCTTTTTCTTTTTCTTTTCCTCTTACTTATTTAGCTGATCTACTGTTTCTTTGCTAAAATTTATTAGGCCGGCTCTATTTTCTTGCAGTTTTGTTTTATATCCAGTTATTACCTGTTCATTGTTATTCCCAAAAGTGTACAAAAACGTCATCCTAAAGACCATCTTTATTATATCTCGAAATTTTCAGAGTATGCATATGTAGAAGACCTCCTGGACAGTTTTTGCTCTCTAATTGAAGACTTCTTTGGGTTAGAGGTATCAATAAGCCAAAAGATGCAAGTTTTCTTTACTTCCAATGTGGTGAAATATACTTTTTTCCCTATCATTTTCTGTTAGTTCTGACCAGTGTCATTTATTACTCTCATTACAAACTGTATAACTATAAGGAGGTTCCATATTTCTAATTTCGCGTTCAGATATTCTAGTAACCTTTTCTTTTTGCTTCTGTGATGTCCCAACATTCTGTCTTTATTTACTCTATTTTTCCCCAATCTTTAAACCTGCTTCTTTTTTTATTTTCACCTTCACCAGGATCCTGCATTTCAATTACTGTCTCTGAAATTACTGTTATGATCTGATAAGTACGCAATGTTATGTTTGAATCAGTTCCCGAGCATAATAGGACAATGCACTAACTCCGGATTGCTGTATGTTATCTGATAAGTGAACATTCTGTAATGTTATGAATGTTTGATTCCGAGCATATAATTAGGACTAAGCCAGAGTCCCTTCATTTGTCTGAATGGAGAGCTGATTTAAGGATTTTAGGTCTCCTACTTCTGTTTACAATTCCTTAAGGAGGCGTAAATTGTGACTGAGAAGAATTTACTATGACACAAACTAGAACGATATCACTATTGTCTTCTTTTATATTAATATCCTGCATTTCTCTAGGTTTAAATATTATGTCAGATCCTTAAGTTTGACTTCAAATTTTGGTCTAGGAAAGATACCAGTACTCCAAGTAGTTACATTCACTTAAGAAGTTTTGGAATAGTAAGAGTTAATATTTATATAAATAATAATCTCCACCATCCTTCTGACAGGTTTTCACACCCCGCATCCCTGAGAGTGAATATATACATATATATGTAATATAATTTAATATTTATTAAATATTTTATATATTTTGTATTATTAAATTATATTTATATGGGCTGCAGTAGTCAATAAGATCAATTCATGTATCTGGAAAATGTATGCAAGCTACCCGGACGCGTACCTTTTAGCCGCCACCTGCCTATTGTCACAAAGCTAACAAAGCTGAGTGTATGCAGATGTCGGAACAATATGTCTTTTGTATTATCACTTGTTGAAAATGCTCGGAAGTTCGTTAGAAATACCACAGGAGCAGGTGTCGGCGAGGATGGCTCCTTTCGCTCTTACACCGGATGGTCACAAACTCACCAACAGAGACCAAAGAGTTGAAATTTTTAAAGTGAGCGCGTTTGAAAGGATGAGAGCTTACCAATAATAGTTAAATATTTTGGAGTCTCAGTAACCCGTGAGCTCCCTTCTGTGGACCTCGCTAGCTCTCAGGACCACGTGGGGACACCTTGAATTTAGTATAAATGGGAGAACTTCCATGCGAAGAGAGAGACACAGTTTAGGTATTTTTAGATTTCAAGTAGATACTGTTTACACAGTTTTGGGATAGGGAGGCACGCAGTTACGAGACGCAGAAATGGACTTCGATTTGGGCAGTGGACGCTTTTAAGGTTTTCAAGCCAACAGTGTAAGCAAGTTCAGTGGTACCAAGATGCAGTTTCGATTTCAGTTTAGGCAGCGTCGCGTTTAGGCGAGTTAGTTCAGTTCAGTGAAGTCCGCTAACTTCGTCAACGAAGAGACAGCGAACCAGGCGGCCGTCAACAAGTTATCATACGAATAAACACTTCCAGGCGTTGAACGCACTATCATGTGATTTAAACCATTTCCTTTCACCTCTTTCCTCCTGTGACCACAACCGCACAAGAGGCGACTTCCGGCCCCTGAAAGACCAAGGTACAAAGTAAGACCCTCGGGTAGATGCTCTACCAGACATGATTACATCGAGGTGGTTGCGGCCGAAATAATTAATCATAATTCCAGCACCTCGAATTAACGCCGCCTGCGCCGCACCAGCTTAGAAACCACTTCATCTTACATCAGAAAACTAGTGATAGGTGGCATAGCAAACTACATCAAAACACTGTTCACTGTCTCACAGTCTACAAAATATTAAACAAGTCGGAACTGTGCTGGAAATCGGAACATAATAATGTTGCGAAATTATCAGATGTCAGTTTATTTACTAGGCCAGAGTGAAGTAGAAACTTGTGTTTTTCAAATAAAATTTTTGAATTAAGTTAAAATATGTGAGTTCCCTTCAAAAATGTAAAAATATGTACTATATCCAGGAACATATAGGCCATTACAATTTTTTCCGCATTCCGTAGGATATACGTTCTAATGCAGTTAATGTATAACAAATAAATCACTGCTCAAATTTTTTATAACGAATTTGCAAGACTTTTTTTGAGTGAAATATTGCAGCGGCTCATGTTATCTGCACACCGACACCCAGCCGTTTGCCACCATGAAGCTTTCTAGTTCAAAGGATGCTACTTCTTTATCAGGCATCTCTCAAATCATCCTCACAAAGCTGGGATTTTATTGATTTGTTTTATTTTCTAAGGATCTTTAACCTCTCAGGTCATCAGCGTCCCATTCAGTTCAGGGCGTGAAACGACCGATAAATTTTGCTCAGACGCCTATTCTTTCAGGTCTGAGATTCCTTTAAATGCCGTAAATCTATGACTCACGTCTTTACTTCCATTCCGAATGAAGCCATACTTAAGATGTTTACACGAAGCTGGGAGGATTCAGTTTCAGACCTCCTTAAATAAGAACTTTTCTAAGCAGATGTTGGGCAACAGTCAGCAACGCTAATCACTAGAACAAGGAGGATGTCAAATATTTCATTCACACTAATCAATGTTTAATTTGAACTTCCTATGCACAGAGTTGCTAGAAAGTAGAGGGAATAGGTAAAATTTTAAATAAAGCGATCGGAAGATGCAGACAATACGAAAGAGGGTTGTGGAAATAGGAGTAACAATATTTTTGAAATTATTTGTACATATATATGTGTGTGTGTGTGTGTGCGCGCGCGGGCGCAAAATATCTACTTTTGTACTCTTTTCTGTTTATTTAGTTTGAAAAATTATATTATACATTTTTATTTATTTATTTATTTCATTATTATATGCACTGTTTATCTCTTAATATTTAAATATTAGTTTGTGTGGTTTCATGTATTTCCTAGTGTATTGGGAAAGCACTTACACTCCCAGGACCTACGCGATTTGGATGAGCTAGACACCACCAATCACCAATCACCACCACCACTACTCCAGTAGATTAAGCAGTACTTTTGCGGACTACTTCATAACTGGGGTTGTAGCTACCATATCTTAATTTGAGCCAGTGATCATAAAAGTCAACAATTTTCTCTATACCTTCCTCAAAGAAGTTCGTTGATTACACTCACAACACACTCTAATTTCGTGATACACCTCTCAACCAGAGCTGAAACGACCATTATTTGTTGCCTTTTAATTCAAGACATATTTTGAATATTTGCAGTTATATGCACCAGGTAAATATTTGCGTAGCCATGCAGAAAAAAGACCATGCACAATTTTACTGAAATTTGGGAATAATTACATTTAAATGCTTCAGGTACCAGTTTAGTTCAAATTTCTTTGTGTTTACATTTTAAATCGAAATTCATAGCATCAAAATGTTGTTCTGATACACACTTCCCTTTTACAAAAAGCGTTAAGTCGATTTATATGTTTTAAATAGCATATTTTGAAGAATATATGTCTGGAGATTGGGGATTCTTAAGTTGCGCATAACGATATCTGCATTCCAGAATAATATCTCTCATCCAGGCAGCTCGATCTGCATACTAACTGAGGGTGAAGAAAGGAATGTAAAAAGTTTCTGATTTATTCTTATAGTTATAAGATATAAGTTGGTTATTAATATGAACTAAGAGGCTTATAGTTCTCTACGGCTGTTTTAAAAAGTGTTTGTTATACCTAGGTGAATACGGTAACAGGAATAAGTTGTCAGAAACTTGCGGTATCTATACTAAATGTCCCCACGCTGTAGCATATTACACTTTATGGACCTAAGCGGCTTTACGCCTTCTTGCTGCTGCTGCTGCTGCTGCTGCTGCTGCTGCTGCTGCTCCTCCTCCTCCTCCTCCTCCTCCTCCAGTGAGCTCGCCTCATGACCAACCGTGGGAACTAGACTCGTTTTCCCGCTTTTCTTTAATGTATTAAAATAGCGAAAGGCATACTCTGCTCAGCAAGTTATTTTAAGAGTCAGAATGAGGGTTTCCATCTCAGTTAAAAGAGATTTACAAACAGTTGTATGAGAATATTGTAATAAATGAAATGTAGAAATAATTCTGAAACTGTACAGTGGTGGAAAAAATCGTTGAACGCATCCTTTAGGCAGGAAATATTCAATATTCTATCATCACCTCGGAAACGAGCGAAATTCACACGTATGTCACCCTCATTTCTGTCGCTGTTTGCTAATCTTGCAATCATGCTTTTGTTAAACCAATTGGTAGTACAAAACGGTGGCTAAAAGGTAGTTTGTGTTTCACCAAACAGCTATCAAACTCCTATATCTTCAGTATATTTTATTGCTTAATAAGTACACACTCTTGTGTGCAATACAGGGTCTTATTGACGTACATTATAATCTTCCTGAGCTCCCCGCATACTCAAAAATTATCTTACAATGTATTGCTGAATAAGTAGTTTGAATTCTCTCAGCACTTTCGTACATGGGAAATGTTAATTTGTTGTAGATATGTCAGCTATAAATCGTGCAATAAAAACAAATTTGGAGTTCTGGGCAAAACAATCCTATGGCCGCAATTTTACACATATTCAGAATGTAAGTAAATGTATGGCTAATACTGATAACGTTCTGCGTGAGTCATTCACCCTGTCAATTTAAAAACAGCATTTGGTGAAAGATTACAGAAAATTAAGTACATTCAGCCCATTTGCGATATTTTTATTTTGACACTTTCAATTTATGTTTACTACTGCACTCTAAATGGTGCGATTAGAACTATTATTAAATCTGTAACTTCATTAAGTAGAGGTTTAGACTAAATTTTATTCATACTTTTAATGCAATAGATTTACTCGTCTACAGGTGAAAGCTGCAGCTATAATTTGCATGTTTGGTTCTACATATTTATTTGGGCAACACTTTTCTGACTTAAATATTTGCAAATCGAAACACTGATGAGAAATGACTAATATCTGAAGGCAGTTTTTCTTCTGCATACCATACTATTAAACTAGGTATATCCTTGTTTCCAATTAAAATTAAAAATAATAAAAACTGTAAACGCAAGATTACTATACCTATATATTTGTGTCTTTTATTGTAAATAATGAAAGTAAATTGATATATATATATATATATATATATATATATATATATATACATTAAAACATTTCTTTCAACTCTCAAACATTTCTTGAATTCTCCAACAATACACTATCCAACACGTGTAATTGATAATTGTGTTCCAGAGAAAATCATGTTCTTACATTGCATAGAATTCAATGAAAGCACGAACTCCTCTTGCTCTATTCCCAGTATCTGCTCAACAGAAACTGACCACATCTAGTGCAGAGGTAGAAAAAACAGAACCTTTTTAAGTTTAGAGGTACTTAATATGCAGGATAAATAGCCAACTGACCGAGACATAATTATGAAATTCTTGCAAGAAAGATTGCATGGTCCACATGCTAAGTGCCTTTCTTATTTGAGAGGTGTACACGCAGCCGAGCCTTGCCCCTAACAAGTATTTAATTCCGCAACCATCAATAGTTCCAAACATATTATTTATTTAATTTAGTATTGATGCAGCATTTGTTTCGGCTGAGATCGGCTGGGGAAACACTAATATACTTCTGAAAGAACTTTCACATAAGGTGTAACAGTTACCCCGTGGTAATTCGGCAGCTTCTTCTACATCTGTTGTGATACAGGATGTCTAGCTTTCAGGGAATGCATCGCTTTTGTCGCATTAGATCGATTAGATCGCATTAGACATCGCAAAAGTTTGTCGCATTAGACTGTTTTTCGTCTAGTATCAAACTATTAATACATATTCCTGTTATTAATTTGTTCCTGAATATATTCACATGATCACTTGATAATTCTTACAATTCGTGCTCAATAGTTTGTACATGCTTTACAAATTATTCCATGATGACGCTAAGCTCCAAATGATTGCCCCTTGATTATTCGGCAACATCTCCGGCAAAGAAATTTGCGATCTGCCTAACTTGTTGGGTAGTGTACCAGATACAGTGCACTGCTTAATTTTTAAGACGAGATTGATGTACACATGTGCGAAATACATACAGACGAACGATAGACAGTGCGTATCAAGTTAGCTATTTAAAATATTCTTAATTTTATATGTACAAATTTGCATGTGTAGATATAGGGGTTTGTCAATCCTGGTGGTGTAGTGTTTACCATACTTGCCTCCTACACCCAAGAACGCGGGTTCGAGCCCGGCCAGGACCAATGGATTTTTTGGGGGGAAAAATCCTAAGTATGGCTTCCTTCGGAAGGGAAGTAAAGCCGTGGGTCCCGTGTCGTACATTTACGCTACGAAAAAGAACCTCAAGCCTGAAAGAGAGGCCTCTGAGCAAAATTTGTCGGCCGTTTCACGCCCTGAGTTGAATGGGACGCTGATGACCTGAGATGTTAAAGAGCGTCCATAAATAAACCAATTAAAAAAAGATATAGGGGTTTAACATTTATTAGGACTTTTCAATAACTCTAAATTGATAATGGCCAAAATATAAGTGATTTGTTAAATGCGACTACTACTGCTTTGTTCCTAATAATTTATTTCACTTTGATCTATACTTTATCAACGCTACTTTCGGAATTTTCGATAGATGGTTCATTCCATGTTGAGTCGAACAATACTTTCACCATGATGACTTCAATGTATAAAATACCACCAAGGGTGACCGAGGTAGTAAAGGGCGTATTCTTGAGCGGGAGGTCTGGGTTCGATTCCCACTAGGGCCGTTCTCATAAATAGCAGGTTTTCCTAAACCCTCATAAATGGGAAATGCCAGGAAGGTACCCTAAATTTAAGCTTGGAATGTTTCCTTCCTGGAAAAAATCCTTTCCCAATATATCCTTTATTTCATGTATCATCTACCACCTGTGATACCTGAGTAGTTATAACTGACGCTAAAAATTATTAAAATGTAAAATAATAAAACTAATAATAATAATACTAGTAATAATAATAATAATAATAATAATAATAATAATAGAGTAATGTAAACATTGAAACATAGCTATGACTCTACAAAATATTTTATTGAAGAGAAACACTTATAGATGTTTTATCAAATTAAAATTCTGAATAATTGATTTACAGGTAATATCAATTTCCTTATTGTTAGCCATTTCAGAATTATGATATTTAGTAATAAAATAAAGTAAACTAAAAGTATAAAATGCATATACAGTTTCATTATAAGAGCTGGAAATGGTAACAATAGAGAGTATAAACATTCGAATTTATGGGAATGTATATTGGTGATCTTTTGCTGCAATGTAGGTATACCTATCATAATTGTATGTGTTTCTAGAGTTCTTTTAATTTAAATGGAATGGATCTAATTTTTACACGGTTTTTAATATTTCTTCGTTTTTAAAATTATTAACATTTTCTATTTTTATGAAGTGTTCATAAATTTCAGTTGCTATTTTAAATTGTTGAAGGTTTTAACTGATATTCTCATAAAAGCCTCTTTATATATACATTAACATTTAATGGATACGCAGACATGCTATAATTTATTTTTTTTAAGAATTAACATTAAAATGTTGATTATAGCAGAACAGTATTGTTCCGCATACTGGATTAATTTGCAAAATATATTATAAACAAGCGATTAAGAGTAAATTACATTAAAATATTTATGAAAATTATGTAAATTGTTGTTATAAGATGATCAAGTATGAAATGTATGATTGTTTATTTTTCCTTCTTATAAATGCCATTTGGATAATTTTAATGCTAATTTGTAAAATTCGTCTATTGTGCCCTTGAACTCTAATCATTATTTTATTAAGTAAATACAACCTGTTTTTGGAAACGAACAGAAACAAAACTAGCACCCATTATTATTATTATTATTATTATTATTATTATTATTATTATTATTATTATTATTATTATTCAGTTCAAGGTGATTAACTGATATTCTCATTGGTCGAAAAGCAACAGAAACAAGAAGTATTAATAAAAATGTACACTTCTTTCAGATAGTGTAAATTATAACTAATAAATCAAAATAGTTTGAAAATCAAAATCCATGCTGGAGAATTTTCTCTTGCAGTCAGAATACAGTTCCTGATGCACTAATGAATGCTGTTACATATTCTGACTACAATTGTCTAGCAACGCATGTATTGACACACCTTACCCCCAGTGTCAGAGCAAAACTTCAGATTCAGCTATGAATAAAGAATGTCTTGTACAATGCGAAGTCATTGATAAAGTAAACTGCGCTCCTGCAGAACAACTTATAGAATATTAATTGCAAGCCAGAAAGCAAATGATAGGATTCAATAAGCCAGAATTGCCTAATAATGGGTTCAAGATTGACCAACGGAGGTTTATTTCCGCATTTCGGTCTCTGAATATTTTTACTTCTTTTTGTAATAAAATGTTTTGATTTAGCATTTTGCCGCTTTGTACTATGTGTTATATTCATATCCATTCATTCATTGCTCATTTTTGATGTGGTTGAAGGATTTATGTACTCTCTTTTAATTAAAATTCGCTTCACCCAGTTTTCAGTGTTGTGTTTTCATGTTAATATTGTCATTATTTAATATTAATGGACTCTTGAATTATTAAAATTGCAATAATTCTGGCACCATCCATGAGTGAGTGATATTTGAAATTACTTTTCATTCTTTTAAATAATTTGTATGTTTGGTTCTGAAAAAGAGTACAAATTCCACAAATTAAATATAAATGTATGCATCAATTTCTCGTTAATATTTCAACAGCTCTGACTGAAAACGACAAAGCAGTAGTAATGCCAATGAAAGGAAAAGTAATCGCGAGGCGCGGCACACTTCATAGAGTATTAAGAATCTATAAACACAGAACTAGAATGCAACAACGAATAAAACATTCGGCACATTTGACATGCTTTTATTCTTAGATTCTCTAATGATTTTTTGTTTTTATCCTCATGAAGTCATTATGAATGTTCTTTTCAAAGGAACACGGGCTTTGTTACGGCACATAGCAATTGTAAACAATTGCTTGGTTAAACATAAATGGGGCATAAATGCAAGTTATTTGGACCTCACTGAAAGTCATTTATCATCTTAGGTAATGATGTGTAAAGCAAACCATTGCACAATTTCCGGCAGCGACTACAGCGCCTGTTCCACAACAATACGCATCTAAAATCAATGGGGCATTGCACATGTTCAACAACCTCTACTAAACCACATCCAACATAATCAATGCTGCTTTATACGCAAAATGATCTTTATTTAATTATAGCATCGACAGAAAACGTTCAAAAGTCTCTGAAGGCATCAGTGAAAGCGCTAAAAGCATTATTAAAAGTTTAGTACAGACACCTCTTTGGCAAAATGGTAATTGTTACAAAAACTTTTGGTTGCAGCAGTATATAAAGTAAAAAGTGTAAGTGTAATACTAGAAATGAAGCTGTAACTCCTGTAAATGAAACTGTAGATCCAACTCTTGCTAAACAGCAATCGTTCATTCAGTAACGCATGGGACCTTTCTCTCTCCTCTTCGCTTCCCCCTTAATCCCTAAAACAGGAAAATATAAGCTCATTTCGAGATCCTCCAACCAGACTTCACTAAAAAATAACAATGAGTATCTACCTAGAACTTTCCTTTGAGAGAAGCCCGAAAACTGACGAGGTGCGCAGGTTCTGGGTACGTTTTAAGGACAAAGACTCATCAACTGTTTCCAAATAAGCATATTATATAATTACATTGTTTTCATATAAAACTAACTCTTTTCGTACCATATTTTATTTACAGATTCCTTTTGTAACTTCAACTCTGCCGACTAAAAAACTACCATTACAGGATATAACAAAAAGATATGTCAAAACTTTGGGGAAACATTCCTCCTGTGTTTGTGTGTGTGTGTGTGTGGGGGGGCAACTATTGTTGTGGGATTATTGCCAGGATAGCTGTAATGGCATTCTAACTTGCATATTACACCGTGCAAGCGGAGTTGTAGACAAAAGGGCTCTATTAAGGAAATAAAAGTATTTTCGGACCCATGTTCACGCACTTACTCTGTAAGTGCATTTTTCCGCAAAGTTTTGACATACCTTTTATTACACCCTATATTTTGTAAGAGCTCTGAGTAAGCATTGCTACATATTTGTAATTACCATTTTGTATAAAATAAAATGTCTAAAGAGAAGTTTTCAAGAAGAAATTCTATATATGTTACTTAGTAGTCATAACATTTAATTCAAATGTTGTCATTATTTTTTGATTGAATATCATTTCATTTATATTTATTTGTTACCGGAATGGCATATACTTGCTTATAGATTTATTCTGTGTCGCAGTTACCGGTGGTCTCAAAGTTTCTACAGTCGAATGACGTCATATCTCATACACTTTCCTTTCTATCTGTTTATTACCGTCCATAAGAAGACTACAGGCTTCACTGTGGTAACATTTCTTCTTTTTAGGGCTCATCGGCTATACCATGAGTTATCTAGCATTATTAAGGTCGTCCTTCACCAAAAGCTACCTTTCAAAATTAATTGAGGCAACTCATAATGTTATTTTACTTTTGGCATGTTTTGTATTTTCATTTTGACAATTATGCGGGTAACCAGAATTAATATTCTCAGCCTTGCTGTTTAAGAGCAAATTACTTGTTTGAGATCGAAACTTTTGTTCGCGTGTTGTATTTTCCTACAGTTTCAGCATGCGAACAAGAGAGGAGCATAGCAATAGATGCTCCACTTTTGTAGTTGTTATGTAATGTAAACGCTTATTTTAATCAGTAATTTGGTTTGTTATTCGTGTTTTATTTATACTGTTCACAATATTTAAAACTGCTTCAGTCAGTGATCTAAAACAGGAGTTGTCAGCGCCGAGTCAAACTAGAGGTATGCAACCAACATTAATTCATTTCTAAGTGGCGAACAAGATTCCAGAGCTGTCATAACGTAACATCATCGATCGATAACATACTGCGATCCTTTGCTGCTGTGCCGTTTGGTCATAGTACAATTGGGCGATAATGCCTATTCTAAACAATGACCTATTAACTTATTTATTTAATGTGTACACAGAATTCTTTTTTCACTCTATTTCAAAATTGTTACATCCTTGTAGGTATGGTTACTAGTAGACATCGACATTTCTAAGCCATAAAACCAGAATGAAGTTATGCTGTGACTGGACTGCAGACAATAGATGGGTGAAGTATAAACCACGAGCTATAAACCGCCCTCTCACCTTATGCATGTCAGTTATTAGCGTGTGTTTAGCTGTTGGTCGTGACTCATAATAGCTGTGTTCGTGCTTTATTTATATTAACCTAGCAGTTTAACTGTACCGAACTTGGTGTTAAGTACTTATGAAATCAGATACTAGGTATTATGCTGGGGCTGTTCTGTGTAACAGTTTGTAAAACTGAGAACATTTTATGACGTTTTTAGTAAAGCTTATTGATGTGCTAAAATTGATAAGTTCAAACATCATTATATAGTATTTATACATCAAAGAATAATTATAAAATTTAAACATTTTCTTTCTTCACAACTTTCTCTCATTTTGTGAAGAACCTTTCTGAGTCCCTACACTCACAGAGTGATTGATCTCTTAGAAGGATCTGGAATATCCAGCAATTTTGGCCATTAGGAGAAGGTACTCCAAACAAATAATTCAGTACTGACACAAACGCGATCTTATCTAAGGTAAACATTTTACATTCAAAATTAAACATAAAACGTTAGTTTAAAATGTGCAAAATTAATAAAGGTAAATAATGAATTTATTTGTTGCGAGAGTGGCATTACTGTGCTTATGTGAATAGATAATGTCATTCATACTTTAGTTTAATAAACATAATATTGTAAATTAAAGAGAAGCAACTAAGTACATCGCATTTATTTTTATCGAACATTTCTTGCTTAGTCAAAAGAAATAAAATCGTATTTTTATTTAATAGTTAACTGTCAGTTTGCTCTCTTTTAAATTGAGAGCTAATAATAAAGTGTTTTTTTTTCAGTATTAGTATTACAAAAAAGAAACCTTTAACTAAGTAGAGTACTACAACAAAGGCATTCACAGATGAAATGGGTTTGTGAATTTAAAATCGGTTGTCATTGTGGAGGGCTAAGAGAAAATTTCTCTCTAAGATATTATCGCCGCCACATCTAACATCCACACGTCCACACCACATTTCCCGGACAGCTGATATTAGCGAGCTGTCAACACGCTTCGTTGTCTATATATCTACTCACCAAATTTGGAAGCAACAGGCTTTCTGGTGACTTTAGAACACACTCCTAGTGTCCTCCGCAGCTTCCTCCCACACCTATTCGAGACATAGCAGCCAATTTGATCTTGTACATTTAGGTTTCAGCAATAAATTTATTACTGCAACATGAAATTTGCAGCATTATTTAATTTTGATGCCTGATAACACCATTTATCACTATGTCAATGCAATAAAATGGGTATTAAGGCAAAGAATTAGAGGGCGTTCATCTGTGAGAGGGCGGACCGCGTGGCGACTGTATGCCGGCTGAGTTGGACATATGTAACCTTTCAATTCGAGCACATAATCATTCAACTTTCAGTAACCATCCATATGGCTGGTAGAAAAAGTTAGAAATGATGTCACACATCTCTCACACCTTTTAAGAAAAATTGCATTAGCTTTGCTTGTGAAATTGCTGCGATTTCTCTTCTTATGTTGTTTCAGTCCTGCCAACGTCCCCTCAGGGGCCCAGTTTTTTGGGTACGGGGCTTAGCGACCCCGAGGCACCCGAGCTGCTCCCACAGGTCCGCGCTTTGCGCGTTTGACTCTTTTTTATTTCGCCTATTTTATTATTTTGTTTGCCCTACTGATCTTCGTCTGATGGGTGCCCCCGTGTTTGACACGGTAAAATGTGACTGGATAAAGGCGTAACTCCCAGCACAGGGTTATCATGTAGGACGGGAGCGTATCCCCTGGTAAAGGCCAGGCCCGGGGAAGGGCCATTGCATGAGCTGTTTAACTTCCTGCAGGCGATTGGGTCCCTTTGTCAACACACAGGAAGGTGTGACCCTGAGGTTACTTTGTTTAGGCCAGGGCCAGTAACCTAAGCCGGGGTGGCGCCCAGGAAGCAGCCTGCTATCGGAGACAGTTGCAATGGTGGAGGATTATATCGCTATGGTGAACGAAAATAATTTCACACAAATTAAAAGAAAACGAGTGGATGTAAAAGAAGTAACCGAGAAGCCTTTTCCTCGTTACTTGGTGATTAATTGAACGGAAGACGGACAATCTTTTACCCGGGTGAACCCCTTTATAATTCAGAAGGGCATTGACACCATCACTGGACCCGTGAAAACCTGCACCCGACTTCGTAATGGATCACTTTTGGTTGATACCACTGGAATGTCTCAGAGAAACTCGCTGCTCAAGGCGATGATTCTCCACGGCCATCCCATCCGTATTGAGCCACATCGCACATTAAATTCGTCGCGAGGAGTTATTTCTACCAACGTACTGGACGGAATGTCTGACCAGGATATCCAAAGTTGCTTGGAAGACCAAGGGATCACGTCCGTGTATCGCGTGCAGGCGAGGAAAGAGGGTGAATTGCAGCCTACCCGTACTCTTTTCCTTAAATTTAACAAGGTTGAATTGACGCAGAGGATAAAGGCGGGCTACGAAGTCATTGAGGTGCGCCCGTACATACCGAGCCCGTTGCGTTGTTTTCAGTGCCAGCGCTTTGGCCATACACGCGTTTCTTGCACGAGCGCCAACTCCATCTGTGCTACCTGCGGTCAAGTAACTCATGAAGGAGCATGTACATCCGTTCCCGTTTGCGTTAACTGCCGCGGAGATCATCCAGCCTCATCCCGCGAATGTCCTCGTTTTAAAGAGAAGCGCTGTATTCATCAGATCCGAGTGAAGGAAAAGCTCTCCTTTACTGAGGACCGGAAGCATTTTCAATCTCGCCAACCCGATGTGCCTAAGACCGGCACATAAGGCGCAGCAGCTTCATCATCGATCAAGAAGGGCGATAGCAGTACGCAAACTTGCGACCTTGTTTTTACACGGGTCCTAAATGTGCCCAGTCCTCCAAAGCGCTCTACTGAGAAGCCCAAACCCATAGTTTTTAATGCATCAGAAATTAAGTTTAAGACAAGCTATACTAAGAGAGATTTTTTAAAAACATCCACTCGTGCTGAAAAGCAGAAGAGCCCTTCTCCTACACGACGTGTACAGCACTTCGTTACAGCTTCAGACTCCTTTACAAGCTGCTGCGGCTACAGTTCACTTTTCTGGCCTTGGTTTTCCTGTCTGCACTGTTTATTTACCTCCATCCGGTACTATCGCCATAGTTGATCTGGACAACCTTTTGTCTCGGCTACCACCTCCTGTCCTACTTTTGGGGGATTTCAATGCACACCATCCCCTATGGGGTTCCAACATGGAGTGTGCAAGGGGTAGCCTTTTAGCCCACTTTTTAATACGTCACAGTCTTATACTGCTCAATACTGGTGAACCTACTTTTCATTCTGACAGCACTCACAGCTTTTCACACTTGGACTTATCCATTTGTTCTGCCTCACTTTCTGTACATTTCACCTGGAACGTTATCTCCGATTCATACTCCCGTGACCACTTTCCGTGTCAGATCCATGTACTCTCTTCAAACGGAACCCGGCCAGGACCGATGTATTTTTTCGGGCGTAAAAATTCCAAGTATAGCTCCCTTCGGAAGGGAAGTAAAGCCGTGGGTCCCGTGTCGTACATTTACAGCACGAAAAAGAACCTCAAGCCTGAAAGAGAGGCCTCTGAGCAAAATTTGTCGGCCGTTTCACGCCCTGAGTTGAATGGGACGCTGATGACCTGAGATGTTAAAGAGCGTCCTTAAATAAATCAATTTCTTCAAACGCACATTCTCTGCGCGCGCCAAAATGGCTCATTTAAAAGGCGAATTGGCCTCTCTTTCGATCTATAGCCGAATTTTCAGGGTGTGAATTTCCATCTATCGACGTCGTGATCGAGCACCTCCGTACGGTCATCATATCAGCCGGAAATCAGGCTATTCCCCGGTTATCTTGTCACCCCAGACGCTTACCGGTTTCCTGGTGGACGAATGATTGAAGGGATGCTTTGCGTGCACGCCGAGGTGCTCTCCGAGTATTTCGTCGCCACCCTACTTCAGCGAATATGATTCGCTATAAACAACTGCGCGCCAAATGCCGCAGAGTCATTAAGGATAGCAAAGGGCTTCTTGGATTGCTTTTATCTCTTCATTTAATCAAACAACGCCTTCATCTGTAGTTTGGGATCGGCTACGCCACGTTGCGGGCAAACCTAGATTTACGCCCATACCCCGGTCTTAGGTTATCGAATCGAGTGGTTACTCCTCCGATTGACGTTGCCAATATTTTAGGACGAACCTTCGCTAATATTTCGAGCTCCGCCAATTTCCCTTCTTCTTTTCGTTACTTTAAAGGAGCAGGTCGAGTCGAAGGGTTTCTGTTTTGCCTTCGACCAGCAGGAGTGCTATAATGTTCCATTTTCTTCAGGGAATTGGAGCACGCCCTTACGAACTCTAGTAACTGCGCACCAGTGCCGGATGGCATTCATGTTGCTATGTTGCAGCATTTATCAGTGGAAGGCAAGGCAATTTTATCACCGACTTTAAATTTTATTTGGTGTAATAGTACATTTCCTAGCGCTTGGCGAGTGGCCACCGTCATTCCTATACCAAAGCCTGGAAAGGACCCACATTTTCCTTCCAGTTACCGTCCGATTTCCCTCACCAGCTGCGTCTGCAAGGTGTAGGAACGCATGATTAACGGGCGGCTTATGTTCTGTTATAGAGTCGAGACATTTATTGACGAACGCTCAGTGCCGTTTTCGTTGTCAACGTTCCTCTGTTGACCATCTTGTGTCTCTCTTGACCCACACAAAGGACGGTTTTATACGGAAGTGCCAAATGGTTGCTGTGTTTTTTGAATTGGGGAAAGCATATGATACTTGCTGGAGAGGCGGTATCCTCCGAACGCTTCACAATTGGCACATACGTGGGCGTATTTCTGTTTTTATTCAGGAATTTATGAAAGACCGGGTATTTAATGTTCGCGTGGGATTAGTTTTATCATCTAGTTTTATTCAAGAGAACAGTGTACCTCAGGGCTCGGTACTTAGTTGCACACTGTTTGCCATTGCAATTAATTCTGTCACCGAGTGTTTACCGCCAGGAATACAATCGTCGTTGTTCGTTGACGATTTTGCCATCTACCTTTCCTCTCGGAGAACTTGTCTCTTGGAACGCCGCCTCCAATGCTGTTTCGACCGCCTTTACGCTTGGAATATGAATCACGGGTTCCGTTTCTCCGCGGAGAAGACCGTCTGCATGAACTTCTGGCGCCACAAGGAGTATCCTCCACCTTCGCTCCATCTTGGCCCAGACGCTCTTGCTTTCGCAGTGGCTTAATCTTTGATAGAAAACTATGCTGGTCATCGCATATAGCACAACTCAAAGGCAAGTGTGAACGTTCTCTTTGTATTTTACGGGTTTTAAGTGGCACATCTTGGCGAGCTGACCGGACTATTCTTTTACGTTTTTGTCGGTCTCTAATCCGGTCAAAACTGGATTATGTGTAGTCTACGGCTCAGCGCGACCTTCTGTTCTTCGTCGCCTTAACCCGATTCATCACCGGGGTATCCGTGTTGCCATTGGAGCCTTTCCAACCAGTCCTGTGTTAAGTTTATGCGCGGAGTCTGGAGAACCTCCGTTGTTTTATCGTAGGGATGTTTTACTTTCTGCGTATGGTTGTCGACTAGCTGCGCTACCTCGTCATCCCACGAACGAGCCGTTTTTAATGAGTCTCTCGCTCCATTTTATGATGCTCGGTCTTTTACTCCTAAGCCTGCTGGCTTTCGTTTTCGGGAGATTTTACGGACGTTGAACTTCGAGTTACCTGCTTTTTTCTTAGCCGGGGAAATTGCTTTTCCCCCCTGGATTTTAGCAGAGGCCCTCGTTCAACTTGGGCTTACGTCCTGTCCAAAATCTTCGACCGCAGCACCCATTATTCGTCGTCATTTTAGCGATATTTTATCTTCTTTTAATGGCTGGCATTTTATAAACACCGACGGCTCGAAATCAGACACAGGAGTAGGATGTGCTTTTGTTTTTAATGGGGGAAAGTTTTACGTATGGTCTTAACGTTGCGACATCTATTTTTATGGCGAAGCTTTATGCTATTTATCGGGCGATTTTATTTATTTCTGATCACGGGCTTGGGAATACTGTTATTTGTTCTGACTCTTTGAGTGCAATTTTAAGTTTTAGAAATCTGTACAACCACCACCCTCTTGTACATAAGATTCAGGATATAGTGTTAACTCTTTTCGATGGTGGCGTCAGGGTGACACTATTATGGATACCTGGACATGTGGGACTCCCAGATAATGAGGCCGCAGATGTCGCAGCTAAATCCGCCCTTTTAGAACCTGCTGAGTGCGAGCAACGTTTTTATTTTGGGGATTTTAAAAAAAATTTTACGGAGAGGCATTCTCTCGCGCTGGCGCGATGAGCGAATAAGCTTCGCGAATGTAAATCCGCCCCTTTTAACTGGTCGACTTCTTCTCGCGCAGTTCGCCGCGAAGAAGTAATTTTAGCTCGTCTGAGAATTGGGCATTGCCGTTTTAGCCACTGTCACCTTTTTAATGGTCAACCCGCTCCAGCTTGCCCTCACTGTGACCACCCCTTTACAGTGCGTCACATTTTAATTGAATGCCATCATCTGGTAGCTTTTAGACAAAGTCTAGGTTTGCCCTCCTCTATTGAGGACTTACTTGCGGATGATGTGGTTGCTGTTGAGCGAGTGCTCCATTTTATCCGTGTTTGTGGTTTTTGGAGCAAGGTGTGAGGTTTTATCTTTTTACTCGTGACGGCATTTTTAAACCATTTTAAGACTGTTGTTTTTCAGCTTTTGCTGAATATTTTTAGGACAGTTTTTAAATTTTTGTGTTGCTAATCGCCCTTGTTATTTGTTTTGGGGTTTTATTGTTACAATTTTAGACTTTAGTAAGACTGGTTTGTTTTCAGTTCTTGCTGATGGTTTTACTACCAGTCTTTAATTGTTGTGGTCCATATTACCCTTGTTTTTAGTTTTAGGGTTTCATTGATATGGTTTTAGTCCATTTCAGGACTGTTGTAAATTTCGCTCTTGCGGCTGTGTTTTGGCTACAGTCTTATGTTTGTGGCGCTTTATACCCTTGTTGTTTGTTTTGGGGTTAAATTTTATAAAAGAAAGTGATACTCTTACTTTACTTATACGCTGTATTTGTGTTATTTTTTGTTTATTTATTTTTATTTCTGACCCAGTTCTTGGTGTGTTTGGGCGCTAATGATCATAGTAGTTTTGCGCCCTTAAGCAATAATCATCATCCTGCCAACGTAAGTGGGGTTTTCCCGATACACTTTATTTTCAAGACCTCCCATATATAGAAATAGCATACGATAGAATCTAGGAATCGGGCTGACGGTAATCCCTAACCTCAAAATTTTTCTCAATTAAAGAAAACGAGAGTCACCTATATGCGCTGTGGCGCAGTCTTGTTGAAAAAATTGCATCTTTCGGATATCTTTTCGAAGAATAAGTGTTATTATATTATCTGATATCTCTGAGCGCTCACGGTTTTTTCATAAAATGTAGTCTCATTAATTCTGTAAGCATTCACTGTGCACCATACACTAATTTTTTTGTCATGCAATGATATTTCGTGTATGTACACGATCCAGTTTTTTCTGTACTCTAGCACTTTTGTTCTACATTACTACAGTGCCACGTTTTGTTGGCGAAAAATACTGAAATCAGTCAATAATCAAGTTTAACATTATCCAAAACCCTTTTGCAGGTATTTGCCTTATTTGTATTATCCAGAACAATTATGTGAGCATAGCAAAAATTCACAAACTGAAGACAGTTAATTTCAAATGGACCTGGAACTTCAATAAAAACAGATGGAACAGTCCTCACATATGTGAGCGAATATACATACCTAGGACAACAAAGTTTATTTCATGATAAAATGGAAAATGAAGCTCAAAGAAGGGTCCCATTAACCTGTAGAGCATTCTGGGCCCTTAAGTTTACATTGTTAGACCAAACACTAACTAAGAAAATTAGACTCCAGACGCTGAAACCTGTGTATACCCTATATATTACTATATGGGAGACAAACATGGTCAATAACAGAAAAACAAATGAACAAAATTCAAATATGCCAATGAAAAATGCAACGCAAGATACTGGGAATAACTTTAAGGGGCAAAATATCTATAGTATTAATAAATCAGTTATCTCAGAGAACAGACACCTCACAAATAGCTACCAGAAGCAAATGGCAATCGGGCGGTCACGTTGCAAGAATGCAGGACAATAGGTGGACCTACAAGATCTCCATATGGGACCCGCGGATAGGAAAAAGGACACAAGGCAGATCCAGAAGAAGATGGACAGACCTCATCAAGGAACATGATTGATCAATCAATCATGTAGCAAGAGGAAGAGAAAAATGGAAACCTCTCGAGAAGCAACTAGTGCAGTGAGAAATGAAGTAACCAAAGGACAAATTAGTCAGAGTGTCTTAAACAGCATATGAAAAACTAGCATGGAATAGCTCATCACATTAGAAAAAAAACGAGCTTTCCCTACTTGTTAGGGGCTTTTGCCCTTAAGGAACATAATAGGCTATCTTTATCTTATTTATATTATCACGTGGCTGCAATTTCTGAACGACATATGTCTTATATGGGTTTTATTTTAAATGTTTGGTGCTATTCCAAACTGAAGTTTGCGTAAATGTTTGTTTCCTGTCCAGGCCTTTGCAGAAAATTTTGTAGATATCTTTATACTCTTTCATCAATTTGATCAAATATTTCCTTGGTAAGAACACGGCAGCAGTTTAGTTCGGTTTCTTATCGAGAACGGATCCCGTTTCCCTATATTTATTTACAAGATTATTAACAACATCATGTGGGGTGCAGAGGATTTTTTTTTTTCTTTTTTGCAAATTTCCGTCTCACTTTTCTGCGAGTGTTTTCATATACGAGTATGAGCCATACATGAATAATTTGTGTTTTAAAGAGTGAATACTGTATTTTTGCATTATTACAGCACTGGCACTCAAATAAAGCGAAAAGCACTTTGTTGCAGACTTATCATCTTAAGAACATCATAGCACAAAGACAACTAGGTGAGGATATCATAGATCAGAGGAACCGGTTAGCAGCAAGTGTTTCTCTGTTGTCACTGCTCGTGTTCTAGCGGATTAACGTATATTTGAAAGCACTGTATCTATGACATAGTTTTAGTTAATTTCGCTTAAAACGAAAAATATTTTTAAATAAATTGAAAAAAAAAACGCATAGATTTATTTAGTTTGTGTTCTCTTTTTAGGTATAATATTAATTCAGAGAGTAATGCAATTTTTTTCTAAATAGGAAATGGCATAGCCTATATACATTTTCTAAGATAAAGTCAAATTAGCTAATCTAATAGTGGGTATATATTTCTTAATATTTTCATGCTGATTTCTCAATTCTGCATTATTTTTGGGTTTAATAAGCCTTTAATCAAATGTCAGAATTTAATAATTACCTGCACAGAGTTACTAACTTATTCAATCAATACATGTTCTGTCTGCTCTAAGATCCAGTAAAGAACGAAAGCGCTCTGACATCATTTAGATTTTTTTTTTTTTTTTTTACTGTGCATAGCATTAAAGTGCAGCAAAGCTCATCTTTATTGCCATCTTGCAGCTTCTCAGAATTCCAGAGCACAAAATCCAGCATATATAAAGTGCCCAAGATTTGTTCTGATATAGTCCATAGCCTTTTTAACCATAGCTGAAATGTTTTTGAATCTTGAATACAAATCAATCAGATCTGCTTTTTACACTGATGATATACTGCAGCACGAACGTTTTTAAAAAACTCAAATACTTAGCAAAAAAAATGTACTGATCCATTGTTATTGAACAACAAAAATACATTGATAGTATATAAACTTTCACATTTTTAAAATTATAGCATTGCTAGCACCATCAGATTATTTCATTATTTACTACTTCAGTATTTACTTTGAAGTTATACTATCAGATGTAAAATATGCTTTCTTGTTACGCTATCTGTCTTTGCCTTTCCTCTTCTCCTCTCTTTCTTTCCTTCCTGTTGTAACGCCCACTTTCTGGAAGTCACTAGAGAGTATTTTTACACCTCATTGGGTTAGAACACGTGGTATCATCTCCTCTACTTCATACCTTGTCTACTGCCTTCTCTGAAGTAGGAAAGTTCATCGTTAGCTTTCCTCGGATAAACAATGTTTACGCTTTTTAGCTTGGGTATCGGTTTCCTGTTTGGTGATAATTTTATTCGTGTCTTCACAGTAGTTCAATCTGGTGTGCTTGCCCTTACATTTTCTCAGTAGTGGTCAACTACTTTCTTTATTGATCCAGGTGTTTGTTAATTTGGAAAAAAAGGGATTCTTTTGTTAAATTGCTTAATCAGTTTAATTCCTTTGCTACTTTTTTAAATTTCAATCGTTTGTTATAATTACTCTGAAAATACTCTGAGATAAATTTTTTATTCAAGTTCTATATTTATTTTTGTTTTGAATTTTTTTTTTTGAATTTTCAAATTTATCAAGGGAAATATTTCAATGACCATTTTCGTTTATTGCAATTATGATGTTAATGTGCTCTGCCTCGCTGTTATAATTTCTGATTATTAGCTTATTTTAGGAAAGAATGTGTTAAAATGTTAATGCGTATTATTATGAATTTATAGATCATTGCTTCCGATTTTTTTTTTTTTTTTTTTTTTTTTTTTGCTCGTGATGTATGCTATAAAAGCTTTTCACGGACATATAATCGGTTTTTTACATAAAACGTTGTGAGTTTAAAGAAAACACACATCACATTTTAAAGAAACAACACATGTGGGAAGAAATTATATGCAAACGAATTTTCTATGCGGATGAATGTGTATGAAAGGTTTATCTTCATTTAAAGGACAAATTTCGCGTTGTAAATTTGTCCAGCAATAAGGCAAATGTAAAAAAGCGACAATAAAAATCAATACAAAAATTGCAATGACTTGTCTATAGATTAAGTAACGGATGATAATGAGAAAACACTTCCTGTAAGCCTCCATGCACGAAATATCAGTCGTGAACTTTACCATTTTAATCCCTTTAAAAACTCAGGATTTTTTTTCCTGTTACCTATCATTAAAGCGATACGCTTTGTACAGTATTTCAAGTTGGACAGGTGCGCAATTAGTATAATTAATTGGACTGACAGTCATCTAATCCGGCCGTATCGACCTGCAAGAGAGGAATTGTTTCTTTAAAAACCTTTTTCCTTCACCGTCACATCATGGGTTAACAGCCATTTGTGGATGTTATTTTTTGTGGCACAAAGCTAATAGAAAATTTCTCATGAAAGTGGAAACAAAAGAAAAGAACGCCCTTTCCAATATTTTTATCTTTATACGAAGAGCTGAAAGCGTCCTTTTTAGAAACGACTCATGCACAGCGTTTTTCTATCTTATTCGCAATTTTGTTTAGTTGTTTCTGTAAATGTTTGTTGAAACTATATAATTGTATTCAATTGTTTCACTTTCATAACACGTTGTCATCACTCGCTCTGCACTGAAGCAGTTGTAAGTGTATAATATTCTCACAGCGTTTTTTCCCCTTGGTCGTTTATTGGTATTGTGACCTTCCATCATTTATGTTTAAGGCTGTCATCCTGATACTCCTAAAGAATTGACAAGTAATGTAACATATATATTAGTATTTCATCATTTGCATCTTAATAGCACACGACAGTAATGCACTTATTAACAAATGTTATTCAACTGCGTCGCCTTTACCCCATTAACTGCAATTTACTTTCTTCTATTAAAAAATCGTAATCGACAATTCATTTTGTGTGCAGGAAATCACTTCGTGACGCTCTGGCCACCTGCCGAGGAAAATTTGTCGCGCTATCGGAACTCATGGCGCGCATTTTCCTTTCCTTATTTATATGTAGCAAATAGTAATAAACATTTCATTCACCATCACAGTAGATGCTGAAGTGACTGCTTTCCGCTGTGATATATGTCTAAAACCTTATAAAAATATTTTAAGACATTGGTCCTCCATTAAAGAGTGTCTTCCGAATATTCTTTCAGCGCCTTCAGGGGTTAAATTTCAGGTGAAACAGTAATTTTATATGAAAGAAGATGCAGCAGCTGAATGGCTTTATACGCACTGCCGATAGATAAACCAATTTTCAGGAATAATCGTGTTAAAGACTTTCGAGAATAAGTTTCTAATTCACAGTCAGGTTCATCAAGCTTCTCCTACATTAAAACTCCGTATTTTGGTTTCGGTTTCTTGCTAATGAAAACGCCTTGGGTTTCAATTTGCACTTTACAGGAGATTCTCTTCTACAGTACATATACAATTTCTTTTACAATTTCATTACAAACATAAATAAAAATTAATTGTTTTAGCTTATATATCACTCTCGGCATACTCCACAATACACAAATATATAGTAAACAAGTCTAACACGCACTTCCTACAAACCTGCAACTGAAACAGTTGACGTGATAAACAATTATGAGCAAGTTCAATTGTCTGCGTCAGCGATACTTTAACTCCTGTCTTAATGGTAATCACTGAGAGGTTGGAAGGATAGAACTGACAAATGGTTCTGGCATGAGATTCTGCCAATTTTGTGGAGCAGATGAGGAATGGGTATATATTCTGACCGAATGTACTCACTGGGAGCACCTGAGAAAAACGCTGTTTCAGATAATTAAAGGCGATTGACATCCTGACATCTGTTTGCTGATCACACAAATTGGTTGAATATAGGCATTTTCCTAGTAAAGTGTCCGAAGCTAGAAGCATTAGAACGCAATAACTAGTGTAATTATAAATAATATGTAATTTTTTACAATTATAAATTTGTAAATACTGTTCTTCACATTTGTATTTATTATTGTTTAGTTTTTTTCTTTTTTTCTTTATGTAATTGTATATGATACTGAAGCATATACGGTCAACGAATCATGCGCAAAATATATTTGTAATATGTATATAGAATTGTATAACAATAAAGATAATTACTATTAAATTCAATGGTTCCCATTAGTATTTACAAACTCCAACTGGATAACGGAATGAGGACACGGTAATATCAACACAATCTGCATTTGGGCACAGCTCCAAATCCAAGAAATACTAAGGATTTTACTTGAAACAACTATAGCAGCCTTAATGTTTCTTTTCTGAATTTCCTGAATTGCAGTTAAAATTCCAGAATGAGACTATATTCAGCTACCAGATGTTGCACCTTTGACTTTGTACTCCCACTGGACTGGAGTAATGGTTGCTGGGCTTCAAATAGAACATCATTGCAGGTTGTCACTTAATTTCTATCTGTAATGAACTCTGTTAAA
Organism: Metallyticus violacea; assembly: GCA_030762175.1. Taxonomy (NCBI): domain Eukaryota; kingdom Metazoa; phylum Arthropoda; class Insecta; order Mantodea; family Metallyticidae; genus Metallyticus; species Metallyticus violacea. The sequence goes on along the minus strand of CM060842.1, from coordinate 94,402,317 downwards.
GGGTGTGGTTTGATGTTCTACAGTGCATTAATAACAGTCGCAAATGAATATTCAATGTCGTACATACATATTATCATAGATCTTCCCCCTGCTTACAAAATAACCCCACTCATTTTTGGAACGGAGAGCATGTTTTTTATATCATGCATTGTAAACTGTGTATTGTTTATCTGTTCTTTGTAAAGCACTTTCCGTGAGTTTTTTTCTTTTGTTTAGAAATGGAATAGATTACGTTGGAGTGTAACTGAGTGTTGGCAGCGCATGAAGGACAAAAGAAAAGAAATGCTGATTCATGAGCTATCATTAATATTTACTTTACGTTAATGTTTAACTACAAAGAGTACAGGATGCGTTAAAAAAAACAGGATTAAACGTTTGTAGTTTCCGTAAGCAAACTAGAAAATTTAAATAGGGCAAGCATTGGGGATTAAGGCAGATTGTAGTGGTATAGTAAAGTAAAACTATCTAGATTAAGCGGAGAATTAAAAATATGTAATAAGTTTTATTTTTCGAAAAAAAATATATTTGTAAAAATGTTTTAATGCAATATTTCTGAAACGTTTTAAACTAAAAACTCTCCAAGGCGAAAATAATAATAATAATAATAATAATAATAATAATAATAGTGATACACTGAAAATCGTCGGTCCGGGTGATGTAGTGAACATACTTGCCTCCTTAACCCAAGATCACGGGTTCAATCCCGGCCAGGATCCATTGATTTTTTGGGCGTAAAAATCCTAAGTGTGACTTCCTTCGTAAGGGAAGTAAAGCCATGGGTCCGTGTGGTAGATTTACGGCATGAAAAAGACCCTCAAGCCTGAAAGAAAAGGTCTCTGAGCAAAATTTGTCGACCGTTTCACGCCCTGAATTGAATGGGACGCTGATGACCTGAGATGTTAAAGAGTGTCCATAAATAAAACAAATCAGGAAAAAAATGTTAAATCCATTTATTGCCACGTGTTTTGATCAAAATTTTTGTAAACGTCGACATAAAGGACTTACAATTTACCGGAAATGCAACGCTCGCATAAATCCTGACTGTTTCGATTTTTCACTTTATTTTAACGTGAATAAGAGGAATGCGAGGCAAAAATATACCGGTATTTTAAGTGCGCGGCTGATTACTTCAATAAAAATTTAGTGCTTAGAAGTTTTGGCCTTTAATGTGCAATGAAAATAATGTGAAGTGCCGTCAACAAATTTGCGACAAACGAAGCAATCTTCCACATCAGTGCATAGATAAATAAAAAGAAATTGTACCAGTTTAACGATAATTTCAAAATTAATTTGTTTAATCAGATGGTAAACCGAAATGTGTTTGTTTAAAGTTCAGTTTGCTGAAAGTATGAATTCATCAAAGCTAATTCCCGCTTGGAAACCAAGCACCCGTTTCTTAAAATGAAACCCGGAAGAGAATTACATTTTTTTAATGCAAGCCAGAGTGGCAATAGCAGCTCCAAAAGTACACTATCGCTTAGCAGCAAGAGCAGCTAAGATGTGTCTATAAAATTTCGGAAGACTGAAGTAGTGCCAGACGCTATCGATATCCTCTATCATCGTTTTAGAGGACCTAAGAGAAGTAAACAATTCACTTTCCAATGACATTGTGCCAAGACAAACCAATTGGATGGTTGCCAATGTTCAGAATAACAAATAAAGTGCATTTTTTGCTATTCAGTTTGATATATGAATACTTTTCAGTTTCTATGTTCTATAAGATTTTCTATAAGATTCTATAAAATATATTTCGCAGATTAGCACCTGGAAATAGTATCGTGTGAGATTTATAGAAAATAATGGTCAGCGCAAACTCAAACTAGAATGCCGAGATCTAACAAAAATTCTCTGTGAAGCTATAAGAATAGTAGGTTGTTTGTAGGAAAATAGCGGTAGACAAAATGTTTTCAGACAGAAATTCAAGTGTTTATTGAGATGGGGGTAATTAATTAAATATTATTAAATTCAGAGATGAACTAATTATATTGTAAACATTTATTTAAATATCATTTTACATTTATATGACTTGAATTTGAATGTACAAGAGCGTGACAAAAATATTCTGCTAATGATGAAGCAAATACATTTAGGTTCTAAATACCCCGCCTTGAAAAAATAATCCGACGTTTTTACGCTTACAATGTTTTGATAAATAGGATCAGGAATACTGTAAGTTATTGACCGATTGTTGGAGAGCTAGTACAACTAATTTACATGAACTGAAAACCCTGTTATCCTATTATTACCCTGATCTTAATGCGATTGTTGCAAGAAATGGGTATGCACCTAGTGCATTTCATTGAGCTGCAAATGCACAAGTTGACATCACAACAAGGTAATCAAACATCAGATGATAAAGCATTATAACTCCAATTTGCATTGGAAGGTATAAGTAACTTGTAACTTGCCCATTAAAATGATTACAAAAAATTTGTCTCAGGGCACTTAAAAGTATTAATTCCTTGCCTCACCTATGGTAGCACCGACAACTAACTTTGCTTTGTAGTGTACATTGTCGCTAAAAACGAACTACTATGGCGTTAAAAAGTTTAAATGGAAAAAAGGCATGTCATAGTAATGTTTAAATTTTGACTATTATTTTTTTTTCGTGTGATTTAGAAATGTGTTCAATAAATGTGTTTCACTGCGTTACAACGCGTCGAGTGCACGATTTCCGCATTTCGAAGAACCCGCAAGAATTTTTAGACCGTTTCAAAATAGTTATTATGGTAAAAAAAAGCGTTCAGATGCCATTTACTAGAAAATTATGCTGGGTAGTTATTTTGAGTATAATATTTCATTTATGCCATTAATATTGAACACGTTTTTACACGAACTTTTTTTTCCCTATATTATAGGACCTTAAAGTTGGATTTACAACAGACGGACTCAATGCTACAGAAACATATTGTTCACAACAGTATTAGCACTGTAATCAAAATAAATTATACACATTTGATTTATGTTTAAGTTAACGGTTCAATTAACACACTAATTATTAAGGGATATTGACAAAACAGAAACATGTGCACTCTACTATAGTTACATTAATTAAAATAACGAACCATAACAAACTCTACTCTCTTGCTTAGTTACACACTGGCCTATAATGAAAAAATGCAAAGTCCTTAAAATAAGCTTACTATACACGTTAAATGCAAAGTTATGGTTAAAAGTATACAGTATTTGTAATTATAAGATCGTTAAAAATAATATACAATGCTTGTTCATCAGGTGCGCGAAATGCATGAAATTTGACTTCGTCTTGCTTTTTCTAACTTTTCCTCGATTACGTTAAATTACACACTTACCATATTCATGACGTAATATATTATACTGAATCTGAAGCTTGTAGCAGGATCTCTTGAAAATGTTGAGGATCCGAAAATTTGGATATATAAAATAATGCAGGAGCCACGAAGTGCTTAGCAGTAAGGTCTCATCTACAAATATCCCTCTCTTATACTGCATGGATTAGTTTAAATCTTCTAGCAACCAAAATCACATCAACAGTTAAAAGCACAGCTTATCACCTCCGAAATGTTTGCCCCAATTTTCAGGGAGAGCGCAACAACTTATCACGCAACATGACAAATATGAAAATGAGAATAAATGGAGAAGGTTGTAGCTACCCCGACGCCAGCACTCTATACGGTCGCCGCCTCGACACAATTTACGCCCTTCCGGCGGCGATGTGGTGCCGAGGGCGCAAATAGAGCAGAGAAGCACATATATGCAGACGGCGTTGGCAAATGAACAGCTCCATGTATCAAGTAGAATTGAAAAATCATGTCCGCATCCTACAGCCCTAATTCAATTTAGCTTAAACCCAAATTCTAATTGAGCCCACTATTTTCCTCAGAAAGAATCGCCTTACAAAGGTTTTGTGTATACAGAAAGTAAAAAAAAAAGGTAAGTCAAAACTTTGGGGAAACATTCCTCACATATACCGGATAAGAATATTATATTAACTTGGGTCCGGAATTGCTTTATTTCCTTGTTAGAACCATTTTTTTACTTCTGTACCACCTATTCTGTAGCAGAATATTCAAAAAAATTGTGGGGAATAGAAAATCATATGAAATATTCAAAATGTCCTCCGCTGGCACAGATACACCCATCAACGCGTCTTCGTATGGACTCCCTGATGCGCTGATATATCCCTGGAATATTTCGTATTGTCTGGCAGTCTTACAGAATACAAACAATAGACTCTCTACACATTCGGGTAATCCATAGATCATATGTGCATCCGCCAACTCCGTATTTAAATACTTAATTTACAGTACTATAAACACACAGAACTGATACTATGTGCTCGGAGCTACATCAAGAAATAAAACATATAGCATTAACAAGCGGACTACATGGTACAGAACGACCACAATAACTGTGACCCGAGGAACTAAGAGTAGTTACAACGCCTCACCCCCATGTAACCAGAGGTAAAAACGAATGTTTACCTACTGTACGTATTAAGCAAATGATCTGTTGTGGGATTATTGTCCCAGTATAGTTTTGCTGTCATTCTAGATTGTATATCACACTGTGCAAGCGGAGTTATAGACAAGGAAACATTCTGTAACAAGGAAAGTTTTGACACATCTTTTGGTTACACACTCAATATGGGGGTCTACACATATGTTAATTTGTTACACCTTCAGAAGGAACAGTATAAGTTGCTTATCCACTGCGACACAAATAAGGTAATTATTTCCTTTTATTCTTAAATGTTGCTTTTCTTCAACCTATTTTAGTGAATATTTATTGTTGTTTTGACGCAACTCTGTAGTTGCTTGGCTGTACGAAATATTTAGTTGCTTTTTTTCTCTCCCTCTCTTTTTCTGCTTGTAGATTATCTCATATGCGCAGCTGTTTTCCTATATAATTAATCTAATTTCTATTGAATTTAACTTTCAATGTGACTCGAGAAAACACCATGAAAAATCACAGCTAATTGTCTAAAGGCAACCTACATCTTCAGAATGCATCTCAGATACTGTCGTTTTAGATTGCGTGTCTAGCATAAGAGTATCTGCATAAGTAAAATTATAATTCCTTGTATTTGTTAAAAATTAAGAAAATATCTAAAAATTAAAACATTTCAAAACAACGAAGATTAAGTATATCTAAAAAGTTATTCAGTGTAATTGATTTTTCTCATAACTATATAGCTATTCAGTAAGCTATTATTCCGAATATTAAACGCAATGACATTTACGAAAGATTGTAGCGAGGTAAAACAATTATTTCGGGTGAAATCTTTTTCAGTAACTTAATAAATAAATATTGCTTTATCCTGTGCATTTAATATTGTATTACTTTATTGTTTATACACAGTGATGACGAGATCTAGAGTAAAAAGGACAAAGGGAGAGAGAGATAAGAGTTCAAAAATTAATTGAGAAGATAATTTTTGTTACTATTCCTCGTTCCTTTTTCATGTAGAACGGTCTCCTTTCCTTGTCTGCTTAAGATTGTTTTTAAATGACTTTCTGCAATAGAAAAATAGTCTTTTGAAAGGTCATAATTAAGGTGTACAGTTCCAAAAGCAGATATATGTCACATCTTTCGAAAGCGAACTTTTGCCTAACTCATATATTTCACTTTAAATAAATGGTTTTATACTTTAGAAAACCCGATATTTATGGTTAAAAATTAAGTTCATTTCCGAAATTCTACTTTATGTTTCTTAAAGCTATTTCCAGATTTCCACATTTTCAAAACCCTCAAAATACTCGTATGTCTCCTGCATGACCTCTTCATTTAACGTGTATTGGTGTCCAGTTAGGAAATTTGGGAATCCGAAGGAATTTGATAATTTTAACATTGGTGCTGATGTTAATATTTCCAAATATTAACATAACTTTTATAAGTTATTCTTATTAATTATTTCACTACATAAATGTAGTCTTGATGAATGGTTTTTATGTCGAAATCGTATAGGAACATCGGTCGACTGTATGGAAACGTTTAAGAAAAATCCAACCAATTTTTACGGCGATGAAACGTTCATTACTATAAACAAAATCTCACGGGGCGAATCGGCTCAGAAAAAGGTGAGATACGTTCCATCCGTCTGAAAGGAAATGACTGTAGTATTTTGGGATTCGAAAGAAATTCTTTTGATTGATGCCTGGAGAAGAGGAAAACAATTACTGGAACACATCATTTTTAGAGCGACTGAAAGACAGAGATCGCAATAAAGATCTGGGAATGGCCAAAAATAATTGTGCGCCGGTTCATTCAAGCCGCCTAGACAAAGAGACCGAAAAGCTTTAGCATCCACCCTATTCACCTGAAGTAGGTTGAATTATTGTGATATTCATGTTTTGTTGTGTTTATGTGAGGAAGCGAATGATAAGAGATGACGCGCGGGTAAACTTTTCAATGAGTTGTTATTTACAATATTCACGGAAAATTTGAAAATAAGGGAATGGAATTTCACAAAGTTGTACTCATTATAGACGTATCTAAAGACTGGAAGTTATGTTGGTATCACGGTATGGTTCCTGTGCACTAGAACTCATCCGCTATAAATCCCTTTAGTAAACATCAGGAATATCAAAGCAAATCCTTAAGCCTCGCTTGTTTGTTGAACTTCAGTAACGGTTTGCAGGACAGGAACTGAAAATTCATTACATAGCGAGCAACATTCGGATGAAACAGAGGATGAATAATGGATGTTGTCTTTTGTAGTTCTAAGCAATCCTATCCCTAAAGTTTGGAACGTGTCTTGAATAATGATGTAACAAATGCAACACATGCAGCGTTAAAATATAAAGTAATTGGTTACCAGAGCTACTAGATGCACATGTTTCCTATATCGATTATTGAAATATGACGGGAAATATTTATACATTAATCAATGACTTATCTATCGCATTTAAGGAAATTAGTTTTGCATGATTATTTTCTATCGATTTATAGAGTCAACGATTGTTATATCTATCAATGTTTCTTAAGGACACCGCAATGTAATGCTTTTATTTACTAAATTTAAAATGTACACAAATGATTAACGGAGCATTTCTCTGAGTAAAAGTATTTTAGCACGTTTATTACTCTAGCATAAATAAATAAGATTGAAGATTTGATATTTCAGAGCATTAAAATGTGTAACAATATCAAATACTTCAAAAACAAAAGTAGAATGTAAGTGAAGCTAATATGTGACCAATTGATTAAATGTTATTTTCTTTAGCACAACAAACAGCCTTAATCCTGTTAAATATCGAAAAACACCTTAAAGTTCAGTTTTCTGCTTTATTTTAAAGTTATGCTTAAATATGAGGCACCTTGCTCTAATAATTATGTTTTCAATGATTTATAAGTTCTTATGAAAGGTTTATATCACTAATTATGTTTATTTAAACATCTGACTTTATATATTACATGCTAAAAATCATACCGCCATATGTATAAATTAATGAAAAAGAAACGAGTAATGAGAGAAGGTAAATTGTTAAATTGTTTAAACGCTATTAATATTCGAAAGACATTTTTAATCAGAAACAAGAAAAATTCAAGGTCATGGACTTTAATAATTCGATTTTCAGTTTATCGTTCCAATGCTTTTAGCATCTGAGCTACATACTTAACACGAAAAAAAATTTAAATTTAAAAAGCAATTTTTGCTTTATCTCAACGAAACCCTATGCATTTCTTTAAAATAAATTGACAAAAGGTGTTTCTGAAAAATAGGGCAATCGAGCTATCGAGGTAGTATATCTTAAAAAAAAAGCTAGTGGGGATTAATGCCAAACTTAAAATCACTCCAGCGACCGCAATTTTAAATACTTTTAAAGAAAATTCGGTATATGCCATTGAAATAAAACAATAAAAATAGTTTCTAAAAATCAAACTATAAGGAGGGGGAGGGGTTACCCAAAACTTAAAATCGACTGTGGCATGCTTTTTCACAACATAACTCTGTATATACCATTTAATTAAAATATTTTCTGAAAATCAGGGAAATTGGGTCATTAAAAGTGGGAGTTTACCTGAGAGTCAAAATTTAAAAATCGTTGTAACGGCATTAGAATTTAATTTCTTCACAACAAAATTCTAAATATACAATTTAAATAAAATAAGAAAGATAGTCGCCGAACATTAGGGAAACTGAACCATTAGGAATAGGGGTATACTTGAAAATCGAAATTTAAAAAGCGCTCTTGCGTTTAATATTCTCTATATTGTTTTAAAATAAAATGACAAATTAATTCAATTCAACATATAAACATATATGTTTTATATTTAACAAAAGCATTGTCGTGAATATAACAAACGTGAAAATTAATCTCACATGTGTTTGAGAATTACATTTGTGCGTAAGAGCGTTCTGTAATAAGTGATCTTCAGAAATGTTTGCACTGCATGTTTTTACTTCAATAACATTTAAATTAAATTTAAAAGTCAATGAAAACATATGAAACTTTTGTTTGTTTATTGTTCATTATGTATATTTGCTTACTATGCAATTTTTTTTAAAAATAAAATAGTAACATGTTTTTGTTTTATTGAAACATATAAGAATACACAATGTCATTCGAAACTTCCTGTTTTCTCTATTTTGGTTTAGTAAAGATGATGTTAAAGACTCAGTTCATAAACATGGTTAATTTAAAAATGTTTAAAAATATCCACACATTACAGCTTTGCCTATCAGTGGTTATACATTTCTTTAAATTAATAGTATACCATTAATTTTTCTGATTTAATAATAATAATAATAATAATAATAATAATAATACTTCTAAAAATGTAGTTTTCTTTTGTGATACTTATAGATTTGCAAGAATTTAATTTTGTTTCCCCAACACCACACAGTATTGTCATTACTTATTTCATTTCATTGTTTAATAAGCCTAATTTGAAGTTTATATTAATTTTATTAAAAGTTATTCTAATTAGTGAGGAATTCACTTAGTTTACGCAGTTCTTGTGTGACGGGCTTTTGCATGAACGAAAGTAAAAATAAACGCATCAGCTGTTATGACATTCTTATGGTAATAAAACAATAAAGATCAAAAGATAATAAAATCAGAGAAGACATATATTCATGCTTTGTGAATAAGGTACACGTTATATAAAACATTTCAATGACTCTCAGAGAAAACGGCATTTGAAAAGAAGATAGAAACTTTTATTTTTCTGTCACGTGATATAGGGGCTCGTTCCATCACTGGACCAAATCCACTTCTTTGATGGGGTCTTGTCTAGGACGAAATTTAGCACACAGAGCGATGTAGCATACTTAAGATTTGTGATATATTTCATAAAGAAAGCATAGGATGAATTTACATAAGGAAGAGGATTGCATTTGAATGATAGCTGTTAAAGAATGATTTTTTCTTCACTGCTTTCATTTGGTGTTACTTATCTACGGATCGAATACTTAAAATTCACAGAATAGTTATACATACTATAAATTTAGATATTTTCATAATAATACTGATATTTCGGCTTTTGTAGAGTTCTTGCTATTCATTGTCATTTGTAACACAACGGCTGTGCTAAAAATTTGAAGCTGCAGATATAAGCACTTTCTTTGCATGCTGTTACTTCCGCTCTCGTAGGACGAGGTAATTTCAGTACGCGTGTTTTTGCATTTTCTAAAGCCCTGGTCATCACTGTCCACGATATACGGCAGTTCCACAAAATTGCTGATGCTGCGTTTAGTGTCCAAAGCTGCCCTCTACAGAATACCCGCAAAATGTGCTGATGACAGCATTACACGAGATTGCACTGTACATTTCAGCGAAGATGAGACGCGGCGTTTTATACTAAAACCAATTAACCAAAACAAATTTCCCATGCTATGATAATAACGATATTTCACAGGAAACAAGAGATAGTAAAAAAGCGTAATATAAGATATAAAACAGAAGATTCATCTTGTCTTGCGTTTTAAGGCACAGGATAAGTATTTCATATTTTAATTATATTATACGATTTTTTTAAAAATATGTCAGAATTTCGCATAGCAAAAAGCGGTTAGTAGCATTGATTACCTTTGACATTGAAGAAACACTCCCGATTGCCATATAGTGCTATTTTACTTCAGCAAGTGGACGGTATTTTCTTTGCAACAGTGTTGTGAGTGCTCTGCAATTACTGTGATGGCGAGCAAATATGAACAGATTAAGATTAAATTTTGCGAGAAACTTCGTAAATCCTTTACTCTTGAGATGATGAAAGAAGGTGGAGATATTTCTTTAAGTAAAACTCAGGGCTATGAGTGGTACATGCGATTTAAAGTGATCGGGAGTCCATAGTTGATCACCAAGTTCAGAACGCCCATCGATGTCAACTGACGACGCTCAAGGATCAGAATTAATCAGATCGTCCTTTATAAATAGACTTCTGACTGTTTGAAAAATGTCCGTAGGATAATATGTGGACCGTGTCATAAAATCCTGACAGAAAAGTTTGGTATGTATCGTGGTGTAGCAAAGTTTGTCTCTCAAGAACTGATCTGTCAAGAGATTGGATCGAGTTAAAGAGGACGCAGTGTTTGTAAATAGAATAATCACTGGTTTTGAAATATTAGTATGCGGTTGCGATGTTCAGAATAAATGTTCGTTACAATGGATTGGAAAATCTTCACCCTGGCCCAAAACAGTTCGTCAGATCAGATCAAACGTCAAAGTGATGTTGGCGGTTTTCTTATACACTCAGGATGAATTTCTGCCGAAGGGTCAAACTATAAACCCCTGGTATTACCAGATATCCCCAGAGTCTCTGAGAATATAGGAGAATAAAGAGACCTGGACTGTATAGAGATATTTTATGAATACCATGACAATTCTTCATTACTTGTTCTCAATTTCTGTGCGAGAAACAAGATGACTGTTCTTTCCCATCCTCCACAATCTTCTGACTTAGCACCCATGGACTTTCTATTTGCAAAGCTGAAATCAACGATACAAGAGCGAAGATTCGATTGAGATAAACCAAAATTCCCAAACAGAACCTCACGCAGTCTCGAAGAACACATATAAGGATTGTTTTCAAAAGCTCAAACACCTTGCGAGCGGTATAAAATAGAAGGGGGACTACTTTGAGAAAGACAACGAGCAGTAAGTTGTAGGTAAGCCTAAATTTAAAAAAAATTACAAGATTTGATTATTTTTTTAACAGACCTCATATATTACTACGATCTCGAAGCATCTATCTGTACATTTATGACAACCTTCAAACGTCTCTGGTAACAAAAATTTTTAGTGCACATAAATTTGTTTTTTTCCGGTTTCGATCATAATTGATATTATATGAAACAGCGGACTTATCCTTTAACTCGGCCGTTCGTTCGTGTGTCATTTCTCTTCATATTATCATAATTGGAGGAAATTGAGAATATTGGAAGATATTTTTTGTTTTTATTTCGCTTTATTGAGTGGTTAGGTAAAAAGGAATGCTTTATTTATTATTTTCTTTCATTGATAGCTAAAAAGCACCATATCTCTTTGGTTTTACTTCAAATGTGTGTGTATATATATACATACTCATAAAAACACTCAAGAGTGCAATATAAAAAGGTTCACATAAAATTTCACACTAAAAACCGTAAAATTGAACACTAAAACCACTCGATATTTCGAGCTTGGCTCTTGGTCACGCGGATGAAAGTTTTTTTCATTTTATTTTCATCACGTGACCAAGAGCCAAGCTCGAAATATCGTGTGGTTTTAGTGTTCAATTTTACGGTTTTTAGTGTGAAATTTTATGTGAACCTTTTTATATTGCACTCTGAGTGTTTTTTATGAGTTTTTATGCTTTTTAGAAGTTTTTATTACTCTATTAATGGTATATATATATATATATATATATATATTCTTTCATTGTAAGTTCAAAAAAATTTGTTTCGTTTTTAGCTACTTTCATTAATCATTGATACTTTGGATGCAAATACAAGAAAAAACAGTCTTAAAAAGTATATACTAGTACCATACACTAATATCATTTTCTTAATGCAAAAAGTGCAATGTAATCGCGGCCGGTTTTCGACATTCAACAAAACACAGCGGTCCTATTTTTCCACCACCAAGAAACTCCCACCCTCATCATTCACCTGCACAATAGCGTCATTCCAAAAAGGAAGGCGCGGTTGCCAAATGTCTCTTTTTTTCCAAAACGTTTTTCTACAAATCTGAGAAAAATGGAAGAAAAGTGTTCATAATCTTATTCAATGCCCTCGTCGAGATCTCTTTCTGGTTCAAAGGATGTCTGTCATTCATATATATCTCTTCCACATGATATGTTTTTACTGCCATGAGTCAAATATCACCGATGAATCCAAAATAAATAAAGATTTATTTTAAATTTTCTGAAAACAAGCTATTTAATAGGGAGGCATGTCTGTCATCATGGATATAAAAGATCAAGAGCTTCCAAGAGCCAAAGTCTATTCAGAGCATCCCAGAATTGTTATATGGCCAATCTAGCAACTTTCTTAAACTCAGCTTACCAAACTAAATTCACTATTACTCAGTGAATTATCACGACGCTTAATGGACAACACTATAGATGCACAACTTACCGAAGAAGTCCACGGAAGTAACAGAGGAATACCATTGGTAAAGAATAAGATTATCACAATTTTTAAAGTTGCAATGCGCCATTAGCCTCTCCTTCATAAATATAGGTATAAAATCTCACGCGGCACCCTCTCGTTAATGCGTGCGTAGGGATTTATGTTCGAGAATGTAAAAAGGAAGGTGCCCTAAATATCGCAAGGAAAGGCATTTTCATTTATAGAAAAATAATTGTACAATATATGAATTTATTGTTATTAAAGAGACAAACTCATGTACAATGCTTACCAAAAGTGCATTCACTATTACCTTACAATGAAAAAATTTAATGCCAAAGTGCAACAAATCAAGTTTACGTAAAACAGGAATATTACTTGTGCTTGCCTTCAGTTTACACATTAAAGAAATCTAATGGCCAAGTACAGTAGGCAAATTAATACAAAACGTTAATATTACCACGTGTTCAATTTACACACGTTAAAAGTTGAAAATTCCACATAAAACAACAAATTGAAGAGGATTACAATAAATAAGACAATTTATACAATGTCGTGGTTAAGGAGCAAAGAATCGCCACTCCTCGCTCTGTAGTTACAGGCACGCTCGTAGTAAGCACAAAGTAAGGCTATGACGTCACTATTAGTCTCGACCTATTGGGGAAAAAGGAACACAGGGAGATGGTTGCCACATGGATAAGAGAGGGAAGAAACGTAAAACGGAAAACAAGTCCATGCAAATACGGCAAAAATATAAAACGCATACTTTGATATGTATTCATTAAGATTATCTAGTAATTAAAGGGGATACATATTTACCGCTTTAAATAGCATATCACAAAATTTATGTGCCCATAGATGACAAGCTTTAAGTCGGCATTCTCGTTGCTGAATTATAAAGTACGCAGGTAGGTAACTTGGCCAAGCGCAATTCGAACTTGTGCCTTCATTTTCAGTAAGTGCAATAATCCGATTAGGTATCGCGGTGGTGGCCTAAGACAGCGACGTCGTTCCGTTGTATTACATGCTCTGCTGAAAATGTCTTTGCGCACGTTGAAACTTACCCCCTCTTACCCCCGCTCCAGTCTTATGCTGGTAGTGAAAGGGTAGCGCAAAATGGGCATCAGGTCCTTCAATGAGCACTGAATTATTGGCAATGTGATTTAAGAAAAATTCTTTTGCTTTTGCAATTTTTCCAGTTAAAGAGCAATGAAATTAAATCGTAGAAAAATACATTTACTTAGTCAGCTTGTATTATTTATATTTTCATTATTTACTTTCTGAGAAGTTATAACTGACGTATATGTTATTGTTTCTTTAAAAAGATACTATATTATGTCCTGTGAAGTAATTTAATACTGTTTTATAAATTATTTTCGTGCCTTAATTGCCTTATATGGAAACTTCTGTATAAATGTGATATTATTTATTATTAAAGAGTCTTATTTTATATAACGCATTTCATGAACTTTTAAAATAAATGATCTTATTATTTGATTGTGATAATTTATAAAACTACAATCTTTGCCTACTGTAAACATTTTAAACTTTTGCCTGAACTCTTAACTTTTCCTTACAGGCTGAAGACATCTACAGCCGGCAGTTCCGAATCATAGCGAAGAAAGCACACTAGTTACAATATTAGCAGATGAATAATTTCTATTCAAGCGTGAAGCCCTGTTAGCTCAGTAGATTACAGCGTCGCGCTAATGATATGAAAGTCGCGGGTAATGAGTAATTTTTTTGTTTACTTTTAATCTTCTTTTTTTTTCTCAAAGTAAATGTTAGTAAATTTTTTTATCTTCATAATTTTTTACACTATTCTTAATCGAATAAATGCTACTTTTTTCATATGCTGGGTTAGACTAGTTTATTTTTAAGTTAAAAAACAAACAAAAATTATATTATTCTTTAATAATACTTTTTACACTATTCTTAATAGAATAAATATTACTTTTTCATACGCTAGATTAGGTTAGTTTAGGTTAGTTCAGTTTAAGTTTAACAAAAATAATATAACATAAAAAATTAATTCATGCATTAAGTTAGGTTAGTTTAGTTTAAGAAAAAATAGTTGAACATGAAAAATAATATTATTCCATAATAAAAATTTCGAACTCCTTATTTTTTCATAGGTTAGATTAGGTCGTTTTTTAGTTTAAATCTAAGAAAATATATTAGATCATAAAAAATAGTATTAATCCATATAAACTTACTAAGTTATTTTGTTTCTTTTTTATTTGGTTTTAATATTCGAACATAAAAAGTAATATTACTCCATAATATTTTTATCGTATCGTAACCAGTCGGTTTCGGAGTTGCCGGCTGTAGATGCCTTCAGCTTGTAAAGGTAAGTAGCTCTTAATGATAGTGCAGTAGTAGTGTGAATGGACAAAGAATGAATGCTTTCGAAATCTTAAGTGCCCTGCTGCCTTTGTGACACCGCTGGCCTAAGTGTAAACCCAGTACTTTGTCCTCACATCTAAAACTTAATACATTACATTCCAGTCTGGATATTCAAAGTATAATAGTAAGAAATGCCATACGCATAACAGTTCTATTTCTAAAAGATAATAATGTTACTAAAACTATTGTCGTAGCTTATTTTGTATGTTCATTAAAGGAAGAGAAACTAATACGTATAGAAGTAGAAAGGATATTACTGCTTAAATCCTATCATTAAAAACGAAGTCGGTGCTGGGGAAATAATGCATCTCTTGAAATAATTCTTGTTCTCTAAACAGAACCTTAAGAAGCTTGATCTGTTCACAGTCCGAGTCTTTAGATGGTAATTACCAGGGCTGTAAATAAAGAATGAGTATATTTTTTCACGACATACTCATCCTCCTAATTCTGATCAAAGTTGTTCCCGTTGGATGCATGGCACCTATCCTAACGGTTCTACCAATCTTCAAAGACATGCTGGAAATCATTTTTGAGAAGTTCTCCATCACTTCCCCGGCCCTCCCACTGCTTCTGATGATGGAAAATGCTTCCTAAGAAGGTGTTTCTTCAATATGTGTAAAAGGAAAAAGTTACCACACGGAGCTAAATCTGGACTGTAAGGAGGACGAGGGACATACTTCACACTAATTTTGTGAGATATTCAGCGGCAACAATTGCGATTTGCGACCGTGCATTGCTTGTTGACAGAAGAGTGGCCTTTTTCATGGGACATGGCCGTGTAGAGTTTTCAGGACATCTATGTAGTACCCTGTTACAATATGTGTGCAAAAAACCATTCCTTGAATATCGAAGAATGAGATGGCCGTAACTTTCCCAGCAGAAGCAACCAATTTTTGCTGTTTTTGGTGTTGGTGATGATGGAGATTTCTATGCAGAACTTTGCTGTTTGCTTTCAGAATCGAAATGATGTAGCTAAGTTTCATCAGCAGAATCCATTTGAAAGAAACTCCACACCTTCCTGTAACATCATCTTCAATATCCTTTTGTTCGGGAGTCTTAGAACCCACCGTGCACAAACACCTCTCATGTGCAATTTGACAAGCTTGGGTGGCACCCAGTGAATTTTCAAAATTTCTGAAATTGCTCTCAATGCCATTCAAAGGTCCTCTCTCACAATGAGCTGTGTTAATTATTTTCTTCTTTTAGGTCAGAAACTGTCCACTTATTTTGAAATTGATTCCCTCCCCTTTTTAAACATTTCCATAGGCCTCCTCTTATATTGCATACATCTCAGATGAAGATTTATCGAGACGAAAGCACAACTTTAGAGCAACATTTTGTTCGTCGCGTGTCACCTCCATTTTACTGTAGGCTGAACTGAACATGTTTAAACTTGTACACCTCTCACCGGTGAGAACCGGAAGCGACAACAATAAAACTAATACCACATGTGCATGAAGCATTAAGATAAAAAATATTGTAAAATTAAATTTTGAGACTAGTAATTATGCCTGTAAAAACTATAATTTATTCCAACAGCCCTCGTAGTATCTACAGAAAAAAGATATAAAGAATCAAGTAGGAATAATAATTCCTGTGGTATCGAAATATTAGGTTTTTTTTTTTCAACAAGTGTACATATTTTAGACGAATGCAAATATTTGTGAGAAAGAAACGTGCCTTATGAGCCCTTTGCAACAATAATGATCCCAATAATAGTTTAACTTGCATTCGCTTAGTGGGGTATGCAAACCAGTTCTCCCATTAAGCTTAATGCAGTTGACAGTTAACTCTTTCTTGGCAGCAGCAATGACAGATAAAGCTAACAACGACAGAGAAGAATTCTTTCGCGGTATTTTAATTTTATTTTCCGTTTTCTGAAAGTCTGTGACAGTTGGAATAAGAAGTTAGTGTTTTAAAAAAAGTCTAATGCACGGTATCTCCATAATAATATTCATAAAAGCCAATGTAGGTCATCAAAATAAAATAAAAAATATTCTAATATAATTTTAATTATAGCACACGATAATATGTAAAGCATGTCAAAGCTACTGTTTTATTTTTTAAGCCGAAACTTAGGTAAACTATTAAAGCGAACACAATAAGAAAGATAATTATTATTCTATTTGCACAACAATATCGCAATGACGGTGAATGGCTAATAAAACGATAATATATGATAATTAATATATATATATATATATATATATATATATATATAAAGCGGTTGCAATTCAACATACTACAAGTTTCAAAATGATCCTTAAACCTTGCACATATGTTTTCTTTATTTTAATTGTCCTTAATTCAGTTTAATTTCCTTCCTTTCTGGAAGAACAAATCAAGACTAAGATAAATAGCACGCATTCATTCCTTGCTGAGAAGTCCCATTGGGGTTAGAGAAAGACCGACTGTTTCCTGGTCCAGTTAACAGATGGCGGAAAGATGGCTGTTTGCATCGTAGATTTACCTCAGGGTATTGTCCTAGTCCGCGTTTCATTTAGTGCCTGAGTGATTTCTAGGTACATGTGGATGACATCAATGTGAAAGTCAACGGAAAGTAATTCTACGACCTGACCCCGTGAAAACCCATGCCTTCTAAGTTGGGATACCGAGACTAGCTTCTATTTTTGCTGTCTGCTAACCTAAATTATCTATTTAAAACTTTATTTAGAATTTCAGTAATTCTTTCTTTGACAATGTCTAAGACCCTTCGCTATCTAGAGGTCAGCGTGCCTGGCTGCACAATTGGAGAACCCCGGTTCGAATCCGGTACCCCAAAGGAATTTTCTGAATTTTAGAATTGGTCGCAGGTTTTCTCATCTGGTATGATTTTTTGCCGGAATATTTCACAGCCCAACTTGTATTTTGTATAATGAAGATAACATTAAGATGGATATTTATCAGCTATTCTGCACTATTACAAGTTAGTATGTTAGTGGGTACGGGCTGCAGTCGCGTCCTGGTGGTGTAGTGGTAACCATACTTGCCTTCTAAACCCAAGATCGCGGGTTCAAACCCAGCCAGTGTCGATGGATTTTTTCGGGCGTAAAAATCCTAAGTATGGCTTCCTTCGGAAGGGAAGTAAAGCCGTGGGTCCCGTGTCGTACATTTACGGTACGAAAAAGAACCTCAAGCCTGAAAGAAGAGGCCTCTGAGCAAAATTTGTCGGCCGTTTCCCGCTCTGAATTGAATGGGACGCTGACGACCTCAAATGTTAAAGAGCGTCCGTAAATAAACAAATCAACAAGGGTACGGGCTGAGAGATGATGACGTCACTGCCAAAATTTAACACGTAATTATCACTTTGCATGTCACGAATTAACAATATGGTCAGTGTTGTAGTTTCAACTTGATAGCGTAATGCTGTCAGTGACATGATATACTGAAAAGTGCGCGCATTAGATAAATTAACGGGTTTTGGAGCAACGAGCCGTGTGAGAACAATTGGTGACTTGAAGAGATAGTGAGCTCTGATGGGGAAGCAGAGGTTTTAGCCGCGGAGGTAAAGTTACGTTCATCCCATGACAATTGCCTGGAGCATCCACTCTGACTGCAGCCAACATATCAGCTTTTTATGTTTTTATTTATTCATTCGAGTGAATTACGGTGAGTCAGTTAAGTTTAATAAGTAGCTTGTTTTGTATACTAAAAGAGGGCAACAGCAGCATATGCATATTGGTCATAAAGTGTGCTTTCTATGTACCTATATATTCTATGTTCACAAGTCATTTGATGTTAGTTCATCACTTAGTAGCTGATTAAACACAAACACACTTCGAGTGACATTGAAAGAGGTTCAAGCGTGGCAAAACGTCGACGCACCACGCCCTGGAGCTCCAAAGTTAGCTGCGAAGTCAGAAATCATGGATTAACTCATGAATGAATGAAACATTTCTCAAGCTCACTCCGTAGAAAAGGCAAAATCGCACGGAAACATCATCGAATGTTTGGAAATGTTTAAAGACAAATTTCAACCAATATTTTTGCAGCGTTTTGGGATTGTGGACAAAGCTTGAATTCATTACCACACACCGGAAAAGAAACACTAGTCTAAACACTGAGCCGCACGAGGGAGCGGTTCCGAACTTACATTTTAACAGGACAAGCTCTTACAATCCTATATTTCAGATTATATATTATATCCTTCATAATAATAAAATTATGAAACACCCTTCTTAATTAGATTAAAATTATTAAAATTACGTCTTGAAATCATAATAACGAAACACCTTCCATCCGCTTTTTGGGATGCAAAACGAATTCTACTACTTAGAGAAGGGGAAGACAGTGAATTCTTAAAACGTCCGGGGATGACCAAAAAGAAGGGATTATTTCACATAACGATGCGCTGGTACATTCAAGCCGCGTAAGCCAAGATATATAGACCGACTCACTGTTTGAAATGTTTACACATCCAGTCTATTCACCTGATTTCGCTCCCTTGGATTACCATTTGCTACTCAAATACAAAATTTTCGTGGCTAGATACAAATGTACGTTAAGTGAAGAGGTCATGCAGGAGGTAAAAGAGTATTTTGAAGGTCTCAAATAAACTTACTTCTGCTAGGAAAGCACGAACCTGGAGAAATGTTGGAGAAAGCACGTTGAGCTTAGAGGGGACTATGTCGAAAAATAAAGTACGTTGCAAAACTGAGTTTATTGTCTCTAATATCAAACCAAATTATTTATCAAACCATTCTCATATTAGTCTTCACTTCCACAACCTAAAACAATTATATATATAAACTGAATACTCAAAAAAAGAAATTCATATTATACCAGAAAGATGATTATAAAATAAGAAATTACAAGGTATAAGTCATAAGTCATGGCAACTATTTTTTTTCCTCGTGAACAAGAAACAAAATGATACTTCTAAGATATACGATTGAAAGTATATGCAGCCATCAGATGCTGTATGTCTGCGTGTCTCAGCTGGCCCCAAAGTTCAGTTCAGCTATTGCATTATTCGTTAAGTGCTCATGTGAATGCTTGCAAATATTTAAATATTCAGCATACTATGATATTTATACACAGCCTTCATTAGGACTCAAGGCCGGCTTAACGGGGATTTGCCTGCTCTTTCCTAACTGGTTCTATCCCCCCCCCCTTTCCATTTTCCCGCCTCTCCATGATGCAAGGTTTTAGTGTTGTAATGGTGTTGAGCGTTGTGGAATCACGTTTCAGTTTCTTAGTGTGTTAATGCTATTATAATGCCAAAAGTGTGTATACCTTGTCACAGAATCTTCATGTATGATTCGTATGTGACAACAAACCGTTAACGAGAAGTGAAAGGGCGATTTATAGACAAATTCCCTGCTGTTCGTGCGTCTCATAGGGAAACGGTTCCTAATCTCGTGAATAGATTTTTTGGAAATGGGATCTGTTTTTGATAATAAACCGAAAGCAAAACGCCACGTACTTACAGAGGAAAAACTCAATGCCATCGTAGAAAAATTAGAACGAAGTCCAAAGAAATTTCTGAGAAAGTTTGCACAGGAATCAAGAATTTCGCAAACCTCGGCTTGGAATGACTAAACGTTTAAAATTAATACCCTATAAGATAACTGTAGTTCAGAAATTGAAACCACTCAATAATGTGAGTAGAGTTAATTTCTGCAATTGGGTGCTGGATAATGTAAATGTTCCCTTTATTGACCGCGTTAATTTTTTTTATAGACGAAGACTGGTTTATTTACATGATCATGTAACGACACAAAACAATAGATGTTAGAGTGCAAAATAACCCGATATTGAACGCAAAATTTAAGGGGTTATTAATATCAGACTCGGCCACCAAACAGTATGCTTCCCGGTGACAAGCAAATCTCCGTTAAGCCGGCCACGCGTGCAAATGAGGGCTCTGTAATATGTTGATTAATGTAAATTGCAAAGAACACCTTAGCATATTTGGGAATGTCTAGACCAAACAAAAATCACCGAATAAGGTACATATTTTCAAATTTTTTCTTAAGTGAAAGGAGGTTATTTTGGCAAGCAATGTTTGTTCGTGGACTGATTTGCTTCGTTTCAAAAGTAATTTTCTAAATTTCCATACTAAAGAAGTAGGAGCAGTAAGTTGTTTGAAGGAAGGAAAAATTGCTGTGGTTAGGATAGACAGAGGTAATGGCTGGATCCACAATGTAAATTAGAAGACCAGAGAAGACTTCCTGTGTGCAGTTATTCTGGAGAGATTCCTTCTCTCTTTACGTCTGTGGCGAGAGACATGACACTGACGATTCCATGCTGCCGGGATAAGAATTGCGCAATTCCTCCCAAGTCTGAAAAAAATGCTGACGTGAGACAAGGCAATATGAGCAGACGAGAAAGTGTTTTTGTCCGACGTAGATGGTAGGGTCGCACATTGGCGTCCATATAAACCCAGCTACAGCCCGGGAAGTAAAATAAATGTCTCATTCTAGAAGTGGATGTCTGCCGCCGATGCAGGTAAGCTCGTCCGGGTGTTACTAAGAATGAACTCTGAGGAGCGTGTAGAGGTCTTGAAGGACTGTATATTACCAAGTGTATGGGGTTTATTATATTACCGGAGATATGTAAGTAATGAATTATGACCACAATAAGAACAGCATTAACTTAAGAGTAACCAGGTCTGATTGGACAACATGATGAATAATTGGTTCTTCTGTTCTCATTAAATGTCATCCCTGGAATCTGTTGAAGCAATTTGGGTTATTTTTGTATAACAATGGGAACTGTAGAGCTAAAATATATCTAAAAGTGTATAGAGGCAAAAGTACAGACATTACTATTAACATCTTTAATTAATTTACCTATTACCCAGGGATATTTATTCCTCCTGAAGCACAAAGAAAAATGTGCTTAAACTTTATAGAATTATTACAATAAAACATAATGTTATTTTATTTTAAAACATAGGTAAAAGGAAAAGAAAAGAGAATTAATTGTATTGATTGATTGCAGTACAGAACAGTCGCTCTTCTCTCAACCACTCACGAACCTTTTACACGAGACAATGCCATACTTCCATAGTAGTGAACTGCTGGTCTCAACTTACCATTCACTCGCTCCGAACCCGACGTCACCTCGACTTGGAAAATACATGAACATGAGTAAACATTGCTGAGTTTGGAAAGATTGGAGTAGAATTTCAGAAAGATTTATGTGGTCTAATTAAGGAGCGTTTAAAGGTTAAATAGGAAAATAAGTCGTGACCTTAACCAAGCCTGTGTTTCTCTATAGAATAAAATGGACAGCAAATAATTTGGATTCTTTATGCTAACAATTAATTTTATCTGTAGATTTTCAGCACATCGATGCCACTATGAACTATATTTGATTTAGGACAAAACCCAGAGATATTATTCGACATAAACAACACAGAAAATGAATTCTGTGCATATGATTGCCGATCTTCGTGACGAGGCGGGTGAATCCCGCGATTTACTTATTTTGTCCTTTTATTTGGTAGTATGTTATTAAATTGTTTTGTTGTTAAAATGTTTTAATTATTTATTTTTATTAGTAACAAGAAAGTAACCACAAAACAATTGCATTTGATTGCGTTAACAGCAAAAAGGGAATTTCAAATTCCAGACTCAAAGGCATTTTCCACATCATTATGAAACAAATGCATAAATAGAAGAATTCACAGCACTGTGGTCAGCACAACACAAATGCTATGCCGATATACCTTCAAATCCATTCATATAAGTGGAATCTGAGCCAGGAACATTTTTGCTAGGCGCAGTTTTAAAAAAGTATGTTTCTCAGTTAACGAGATAAAGAAATGGAAAATATAACTTATCCATTCGAATGCAATTTGACATTTAACATTTTAAAAAAAGAATGAATGCACGTAGGTAGGCCTAAAATAGCTTTAAAACTGTACAAATAAAATATGTAAATAAAAATGTTCAGACAAGAAATGTGGCTTTCAAAGCGCCCAGAGCAGAACCTTAGGATAATGGAGGATATTTGAAAATAAATAAACTTAACATTTTGCAAGGATTTACATCTTAAACAGAGAAATACTTTTAGCCGGCGTTCTTAGCTGAGAGCAGCTGCGTTGGGCCAAAGTTGTCTGTCATTCCCACGTTGAGAACAATCTTTCACAATTAGCTGTTACAGAGCAAGGCTATGTTTTGTGTTTTTATACTTTTATAACTCAGTTCGAGGTTAAAGGATCAGTATAGCTCAATACTTTATTACTTGTTATCACACCTGTACCGTATGTGAAATTAAACATAATATTAGGGAAGAAAAACTGGAACAATTACGGAATTAGAGCTGTTGTGATTGCAAATTTCATTAAAAGAGGTCAGAAATGTATAACTGAAGAAAGATTACTTTCAACTCTTATAACATTGATTATACACTTCATGAAATAATACCAATATGGTACGTCTAATAGTATTGATCCAAATTGAACCAGCACAAATGCCAACGAAACTTGTGTTCAAATGCGGACGCGGACCAAAAAACTGCGCATATAGCAAGCTAAAAGTAGTTTCCATATTTACCGCAATGACACATTCAAAATTCCATGCAAAATAATGAGTTATAAAATAAGTGAAAGTCTTAAACTAGCCGATCTAGCAAGACAGGGACTGAGATTTTATTATTGTTATTGATTTATTTGTGGACGCTCTTTAACATCTCAGGTCATCAGCGTCCCATTCAACTCAGGGCGTGAAACGGCCGACAAATTTTGCTCAGAGACCTCTTCTTTCAGGCTTGAGGTTCTTTTTCGTGCCGTAAATGTACCACACGGGACCCACGGCTTTACTTCCCTTCCGAAGGAAGCCATACTTAGGATTTTTACGCCCGAAAAAATCCATCGATCCTGGTACTGAGATATTGAAAGACGCACAGGCCTGCATAGAAAAGTTGCCTGATTTTAGTGCTGCGTGCAGCAAAAATTGCAAAATAAGTTTCATAGCTACCATTTTTTCTAAAATTAAAAATTTACATTTCATTATCTATAGAATTACTGTATGGTACTAATCAAAATTTTAATTATCCAATGCAAATAGTTATCTTAATAACAGGGCGAGAGTTTCTATTTACTGACAGTGTCATAAGTCAATGAGGGTAGGATTGCAGAAGAATGTACATATTTCTACATACTATCTGCAAATTGTTTTATTTTTATTTTTCATTCTCAATGACTGGCATATTATAGAAAATTAAATGTCATATTTATGCCATTAATGTTCATACTAGATGCTGTGTCAGTTGGTCAGTAATTCACAAGGGGGTTCTTCTAAGGGCGTAATTTCTGCTTGCTTTTATTCTCTTTTTCTCCTTAGTATGTGGTTTTCTTTGTTTTATTTATTCTTATGGTCGTCATTAGGCATTACCTTAATTCACCTGATGAAATATTGCTACATTTATGGGAATGTTATGGTTAAGAAACATTAGAAAGAAGCATTTGTGCATATTTTATATGAAGCTGTCTTATACTTATTTCTATATGAGTAGACTTTCAACATTGGTTTCAAGTTAAGAATATGTTTCCCATGTTGTGGAGAGAGCCCTAAATTTTTCGCGCAATGTTAAGTTATTTAGTGTATTTCGGCATTCGTCACTCTTAAGTTTGTGTGTGCTTTTTTTTCTCCGCTAGGAACCTTACCTTCCTCTAAAATAATCGACCTTCCTTTCTTCTCTCACTGCTAGATAGCACCATGGTTTCCTACTATTCTTATCGACATATAGCAATCGGCTCTCGTCTTTGGTATAAGTTGCTATGTTTGGTATAAGTTGCTATGTTTGGACTTAGGGCTTCTCCTTGCAGAGGCTATCGTCTGGCTGGGTGGGAACTCGTGTTTCGTTGTTTTGCGACGATGTCCGTCTACATGACTTAACTACAACATTATTCTTTGAAATCTAACAAATTTAAGTTGTTTATCTTTATGTTTTCACTCTAAAAGTTGTGATTGTAATTATGTGTAGGTTTTTAGCCTGGTTTACTGGTTGTGATGCTTTATTTTGGAGCTGTTTTCTTACCGAATTCCTCCTCCATGTTTTGATTATATAGGGAAAATTTGTAACATATTTTGTTATGTTAAAATAGTGGCTATTTTGAGTTTTGCTTATCAACAGTAATGAACGTAAGTTAAAAAGATGTGATTCATTTATTTACAAGTGCATATTAATGAGTAATGAATGTTTTATTCATGTGCAAATGATTTATCTTGAAATTAAAGATTAGTTATATCCCATTAACTTTTTATACGTTTTGTGATTGTTAACTTCAATTAACATATTAGTACTTTATTTTCTCTTCCATGCTTAGTATTTAAAATGTACCATACAAGAATCTCAGCTTATGTGCTGGATTGCTTGTCTAGTTCCTTTCGCATTAAACCGCTTGTCCAAGGCCAGTCGCGTCAAACAAAGGAAAGCGAAAGGTGCTGGGGCCATAATCCAGATGTCCGTGGATCGTAACCACGCTCTGATACCACACTCGCTTGTAATGAGTTCCTATAAACAAGCTGTTTAATGGAGAAGGAACTGGGCAAGGAACTCTGTATCTAAGTGATAAGGTTGATTTTTAAATACAAGGTATTTAAATATCAGTACAGAAATTCAGGTACTAAAATAAGAATCATGATTATACTTGAATTAGTAAACTAAACTATGTAAAAATAACTAAGCGCTATATTTAACGATCCAAAAATTTCAGGTCTATGCTATTAGAAAATGAAATGGAAGGTGAGTAGAAGGACATATTTTGACAATTTACTAATAACCTCTCCCGATAACAAATCGTGAAGGAAAAATTAAATTATGCCTTAACCTTGTCTTAGTTTATGGATAGTACAATAAGATCGTTCAAAAAGATCGCTGTGGGTGGGCAGCTGAGTGCAAAGAACTCTAGACTCTGATCAGTGAAGGAATCTTTCCTGGAACTATGAACTTTCTCCAGCATGTTTTTTCCCAAGGAAACCAGACGATTCCATTCACAATGTACTCTCTGTCGGAGATGGAGTTTATTACTTTATTATGGACTTCCTTACATAACACGGGCAGGTCCACTAAACACACTAACCAGGAACAATTCTATCTATAGTTCAAGTTGGCAGCTGCCCAGGTCTTGTATTTGCCTTTCTTCCGATGAGCGTCTGGTAGATTAAAGGCACTGAAAGCGTGTCTGACACATCGGCCCCGTGCAACCCAGCGCCACAAAATACGCGTCTCGTGAATTATACAGCGAGATTTCCTGCTCCGGGCTCCTCTGCCAGGGATGAGCGCCGAGATCGATTCCCGCCCATCTGCAAAGTGCAGAGAGCGCAAAATATTCACAGAACTGCAAATGCGCTTATTTGTTGAACTTACTTCATGGCAACACATTCCGTTCCATCAAATGTTAATCCTCAAAAGGAATTCCTGTAGTTGCAGCATTCCAGAATAATACATAACATGGGCTAAACCGAGTTTAGAAATACATGGAACTAGAAAAAGAAACATTTTTTTACAAAATGCGAGATCTTGCACATTCATAGTACGGCTGCTATTTAATTTACAATTAATGCCCTAAACATGCCTTGATGCCCATAGTAATATGAAGCTCATTAGCTCCTCATTTTGAGCTGAATTAACCCAGAGAGGAGAAGTGTGTATTAGGTTTGGAATTTATATCTTGCTCTATTTGGTCCCTTCTGCTTTCCTTTGCTTCCACATGTACAGAGAATTATTTCTGTCCTGCAACCGCAGCTAGACGCAAGTTGCACAGGTCCAAGACCAAATCAGTCGCTGACACCATTAATAGACAACTTCCCGTGGCATTTCTACTCGCACAACTTTTATCAACGACAGTAAGCACATAATATTAATTTTTATTTCGTAGTGAGTATATATGTTGTGTTATAGAAGATGTTCGAAGTGATACCCGAAGTTTTTGACATCTTTTAACAAAATTGCAATAGCTCTGCTTCCACTGTTCTTCATTTTCCTCTATAATATATGGCTTATTCTTGCAGACTTTATTTATTCTCCCTCTATTGTAACGTTGCATTACAATACAGTACAGTAAATTCTACTTCTAGGGCACTATAATTAATAAAACTAGCTCACCAATAGCCTGTATTAGTAAGACTTGGTTTGCATCTTGACAATAAACGAAGTTATAATAACATAAAAGCTCAATGCTTGCTATCACCATTGCAGACTATGACTGACTATCCACGAGTAGCCATTAGTGTGGGAACTGTCTGTTAAGACTTGCGTGACATTGTCCTAGTGAGCGCAAACCGAAAATAACTCTCTAGGCCTCTTGGCATATTCCTGATTCGAAAAGGTTTACCCATTTTATCATTGTTAATACATTTAGGATACTATAGCATTTGTTTTGTGCATTGGTAGTTTAAATTCTTTGAATATGAGGATCGGTTTCTCTTGTGGACACCTGTTTCTCTCTAAAACAAAGACATGTTTAATTTCCGAGTTTCTAACTTAGTACATAATGATCAGAGCTCTGCGTTTTGACACCAAGAAGCTTTAAGCAATCCACAACAGTGAAACTGTGCATGGAATTTGGCTGGGCGGCTACACAAATGGACACAGAAACTCGACGTTCTGCTGCATAAACAAACCTACAGGTAGAAACGGGGAGACGCCTACATTGTAACTTGAACTGTTTTGACTCACCATGCCCTCCGATCAAGGCGAAGTTTCCAGGATTGACGAACACCTAGAGGGATCAGAGTCAGGACTTTCGTTTATTCAGTTTCTTGGAATAAAATGCACTAAACTTTAAGTATTTAATTTTGTTCTATTAACTTTACTATTATCCGTATTTAAACTTGTTTGTTAATCATCTTAAATAATTATTTTCGTTTTCTTGATTTATACATTAAAATGGTTTAAAAGTTAAAATAAATAATTTACTGCTTTGTAATATAAAATGGTTTGTTGTTGTTTGTCCATTTTGTTAATATTCCTGACATTTTCGAGCGGTTACTTTAAATGGTTAGGTAAACCTCCCGCTCGGGACTTTAGATTAGAGGTATCTGGTGGTAAGAAATATAAGGAAATACTCTACTGCGCAACATTTCTGGCGCCTAGACCAGTCCTATGATGTCATCGTTTCCATGATATGCAGTAAGGTGGCAGGTACATCGTACAGTCAGCAAGGTCGACAAGTAAGCAAGCAAGCAGGCTCGATACCCCTCCACGGCAAACGAATGGAAGCTCCCTCGTAGGAAAAACGGATAAAGAAAGTCAAGAAAGGATAAAATATTCCATGTACTTCATTAAATAAGCAAAAGGAATTTCAAATTAAATGCAAAAACTAGTAGATAATAATTGTATCAATAGTTTATAATTGGCAGCAAGGTACACAACAAGATTATTTTTGTTTTCTAAATCAGAACACTAAAATAACAATAATGACTGTCACAATAGAACATATGTTCTCTTAAACAATAATTTGTTTGATTTATTTATGGACGCTCTTTAACATCTCAGGTCAACATACCATTCAACTCAGGGCGTGAAACGGCCGACAAAATTTGCTCAGAGGCCTTTCTTTCAGACTTGAGGTTCTTTTACGTGCCGTAAATGTACGACACGGGACCCACGGCTATACTTCCCTTCAGAAGGAATCCATACTTAGGATATTTACGTCCGAAAAATCCATCGATCCTGGTCGGGTTCGAATCCGCGATCTTGGGTTTAGGAGGCAAGTATGGTAACCACTACATCACCAAGACCGACGCTTAAACAGTAAGCAATAATATAACTTCATATACTAGTAGTTAAGAATCTGAGAAATCTTCGTGTGTCACGCACACACAATACTAATAAGATTTATAAGCCTCTTTTCTGCCTTGTTTGTTTGGTTTTTTTTCTTAATGATATTGCAAGTTGTTGGCAAAGCCGTTAAGGCTTATTGTTCCCTTGCTAATTGGTCAGTATTGAACCGAACAATATTTCAATCGAAGGTATCTAAATCAGACTTTTACAAAGCAGCAAATGAAAGGCTAACGATTATAAAGGATGGATATCAACTGAACTAGTGGATAGTTAAGAAGCATTGAATTTGTAATGGTGCAATGACCATCTGCTAGCTAAAAGAATACGTCGCGCTTAAGTTGAATGAGGAAAAAAAAAAAAAAAAAAAAAAAAAAAAAAAAAAAAACCACACACGCACGCACGCACGCACGCACACACACACACACAAAATCTGAGTTTGGAGGGAGCGATCAACATTAAATTGTTGGCTTGAAGGATTGAAAATAAACAACAGAGCTTTGGTCAATTTTTGTAAACCATATACAACACTGTTGACCTCTGTGATAATTGAAATGTCAAAATAAAATGAGCAGAAAATATTGGCCATGCTTCATAAAGTGAAAATATGTTTTATATATAATCAATAAATTTTCAAGATGCATCTTCAACAAAATGTTCAGCAAACACGAATCGATGAGTATTTAGACGTGGAAAATAAAGACCGAAGAGTTTTTACTTCCCTACAGATTAGGATATTTAATCAGGATAACAAGTCAAATGAGGTACATATTAATGTACGGGCAACAGCATACTTTCTTTATTCTTAGAAAACAACAAGTAGATACTATGGTAACTTTACTTATTACTAGGAAAGGGGGAACTCTAAGCTGTTGCATTGGATTGTTAAGGATTCCTTACTTCAGCCGTGCTCAGAGGCTAGTCTTTTACGCCTACCCCCAATGTGGGCTTTTCCGAGAGGAAGGAATGGGGTATGGGGATAGACTGGGCGTGACGGAATTCTTAACATTGTTTCCAGAATGAAGTACTCCAAGGAATCTAAAACATTCAGAAGTATCGCTGCCATATCAAATGCTAGGGCAGAAACCTTTCTAAAGCGCAAGTCATCTCCACACCGCACATAACACCATCCCACGTCGTCTGGAACTTTCAACCCCGTAATAGAACCAAAGAAATGAAATGAGTTGAAATGGGAGAATGGGAAATTTGTGGAAAGGAATGGCCCATCCGAGTATTCGCAAGCCTCGAAAATCAGGATGGCCGGTCTCAAGGGATCTGAATATTTGATCTCCCGATACGTGTCCTAAGTGATATCTTCTTAGCCTTCAGCCTGGTATTCTATTTTAAAAATACATATACAAAATGTATAAAATGAAATAATATATTTATTCTAAATTAATTAAAACTTCAAAACTTCATAAATATTATAATAGTAATTGAGATGGGAAAGAAAACATCATGTATTGAATAAATAATGAGATTTAGATTTTACAAAACATTGGGAATATGTTTGCCGTTCTCTTTTTCATATATACGAGTACTACTCTTTCTGTAACTAAAAACAACTTTCCCGATTGTCACTTTCTTCGAGTACCAGCAATATGTTTAAGCTCAAACTTTAAATGAATGTGGAAGATGTTTCCGTTAATAAACTACTGAAGACATATCTTTGCTTCATTTATCCTAGTAGAGATTCTAATTAACAATAAATTGTCTTCCATATCTTTTCCTATCAGCTGTAGAACCAGTTCCTTCAAACTTTCTGGTTAAACATCTAGAATTATGAATAGAACATGGACCATCTCTTGAAGTGTTATGTATTCTAGATTTTCTCAGACCAGAGAAAGACTTCCATTATATACTAACATTTGCGACTTAAAATTCCTGTAGCAGTACTAATAAAATAATAAATGT
Source organism: Metallyticus violacea (assembly GCA_030762175.1). Lineage (NCBI taxonomy): Eukaryota > Metazoa > Arthropoda > Insecta > Mantodea > Metallyticidae > Metallyticus > Metallyticus violacea. The sequence continues at coordinate 94,371,728 of CM060842.1, read as the reverse complement.
TTTAATTAACTAAATGAAAGCCATTAAATACAAGAAGAAGCAGTTAAAAAACCAAGCCTCATTTATTGCCCAACGCAGTGACGATCTTTTTATACATAAATTATTGTAATATTAATAATTTTAAGCGAACTTTTGAAGTACTCATAAGATAATGAGCTGAACCTCTCAGAAGCCATTTAGAGTCTTTGTTTCACCTGAGAGAGTGAGGAAAAAACAAAGAAATACGAATATGTTATTCAGTAGTATCGAAGAAAGTTACAGAAGGGTGAAGAGGAAATACGGCAGAGGACAAATGGTATAAGGTAATGTGATTTAGATAGTTGTATTTGAGCAGGAGAATTGGTTTGACATCTTAGTCAAACACTGATTTTCAACGTGTGCTCTTTACTTTTTAAATGATCTCAAACTAAATATCTAACAAATTTAGTCATCGAGATAGCTGGTCCATTTAAGGAATGTCTATAAGATGTGATGATGCTGTTACAATGATGTACCGGAATAATATAAATGCAACAAACAGTAACATCTGTACATTTGAACTGAAACACTATTCGTATTTCATCCTCAGACGCTTGAGCAGGTCCGGTTTTTGGCATGGCCGTGTTAAACGAAGGTAACATTTGCCAAGTCGAAGCAGGAAGAGTTTCATGTTATTGTTGCCAAATAATTTCCTTTGTTCTACGTAAAAGACATTAGCAGAGAGCCGCGTTCTCTCATCAGAGACCAAGCTACTTTGCATTCATCTACTGAATTTCTATCAAACACTATCCAATATCTAAGAAAGATGACAACACTTATATTTTGAAAGGAACATTCTTTTAGGTAACACCCTCGAACAAACAAAATCGCATCAACATTTTGTTATAGAGAATTTACTTATGTCTGTGATATTCGCTTTTCTGTGTAACTATGCCGTCGACAGTAGAAATCTATGAATACAAGTTCACTTTGAAGCTAAAAGCGCGAATTTGAACGAAAATTATATTGTACATAGAGCTGTTGATTTCTACACTTTATTACGAATGACCAAAGGGTAAAAGTTTAATGTTTATGAGAAGGCTTTCTTTATGTCATATCTTACGTCTTACTTCCAGATCAAACAATCTCAAGCAACCATAGATTATTGATCGTCGAACTGTTTGGTCATCTCACCACTTAGTCAAATAAGGCATGCTATACAAGCCCCTTCACAATATCGACTGGTTACCTTCTAGAGAACAGCTGTGAATTTGGGAGCGTTCTGTTTATTCGAAACCAAGAATTTTTCTAATAAGCTTCTTCTTGGTATAACTGATTATATCCAGAAGTTGCCAATCTTAATTTTGAGAGAACAAGAAATTCAACAAGATTAAGGAAGACATTGAAAAGTTTTTAGGAAACAAAAATGGTGAACAACATGCTACAGAGATTCTCAGCTCTGGGATGCAGGATGAATCTCAAATTACATTTTTTCTTCTCACGTTTGGGGGCAAGGTGAGAGATCCCATCAAGATATCAAGGAATAAGAGATATACCAAAGGTGATTCGGAAAAACACCAGAGAAAATCCAATAGAACATTTCAGAACAAACGAACAATATTTTATTGAATGTTGAATACGCTAATATGTGAAATATGAAATTTGGTAAAAAAAAACGTTCAATTTTAATTATGACTCTTATGCAATAGCAAACCTATGAAACCGCCACGGGTGACTGAGGTCATTAAGGCGCGGACTCGTGAGCTGAAGATCTGGGGTTCGAATCCCACCAGGACCGTCCTCCATGACTGGGTTTTTTCCAGGTTTCCCTCAGTCCTCATTAATGAAAAATGCGGGGAGGTACCCTAAACTTAAAGCCTGGACCGTTTCCTTCCTTAAAAAAAAGTCTTTCCCAATATATCATTTCATCTCATGTATCACCAGTGTCCACCGCCTGTGGTGCCTAAGTAATAAAAACGGGCGTTAAACACTACTCCAAAAAAAAAAAAAAAAAACTATGGACTTTTTCAAAGAAATATTTGAAAATTTAAATTTTTATTTGTTCAAAAATTCTCATTTTATGGATAAAAACGGATGTAATTATTAAGCCAGTGATGCAGAAATATTAGTATCACATTTCAAAAAATAAAACAACTCTAAAAATATTTCATTTTGTATATCTGTGTTATATTTCACAAGTTTCAAGAAAGTTACTGTGCTTAAGTTAACAAATTATTATTCTAAAATATTATGTTTTATTCTCTTATCATAATAAATTATTATTCTAAAATATTATGTTTTATTCTCTTATCATAATAAATTATTATTCTAAAATATTATGTTTTATTCTTTTATCATAATAAATTATTATTCTAAAATATTATGTTTTATTCTCTATCATAATAAATTATTATTCTAAAATATTATGTTTTATTCTCTTATCATAATAAATTATTATTCTAAAATATTATGTTTTATTCTCTTATCATAATAAATTATTATTCTAAAATATTTTGTTTTATTCTCTATCATAATAAATTATTATTCTAAAATATTATGTTTTATTCTCTATCAGAATGCATCTCCGAGAGTATGTAATAGTTGCTCTTAAATTTTTTGCATACTTTTGGGTTGAGTGCTCTTTTAAGAAGGCATTAATTAATGTCAATTATTTATATGATTACACTTTATAGCGAATCATATACCACAGTCAGCTAACCTTTTGCTCTATTAGCTTTAACACATCATATTGCGGTATATCGCTCTCTACTTCACTCCATCTCTTTTGCACACAATTTATTTTCACCCGGCACTCCAGAACTGTCCATGGAGCATACAGCGGAGATGAAATAAACATCCAGTATGACGTCAATTCAAATTACCAATCAGAGGCAAAAACTTCATAGTGCATTATAACAGAGCATCGCTTTATTACTAGGTAGGCCAGAAAAGGTTTTCTTACAACTGGTTCCTTAGTATAACATAACTTAAATAGATTATTGTTAAAAAATAAAGGCCATTTTCGATAATTTTCATTCATACTAATTTTTTAATTTAGAGGAAAAAATTGTGCACATGTGTTTTAAACGTCTTCATAGCCTTCCTCGAAGAAATGTTGCCACGGACTGGAACAAACCATAGCCAGAAGAGCTAAATCTGGACTGTTTGCTGGGCGAGGCAGCAGTTCTATTACTTTATAATTTCTGGATGTTTTAAAGGGTCAATCTTCAATGCAATCTTAGGTGCAGTATGTTGTTGCAGTACACCGCGATTTCTATTTATTAAAGTCGAAAACCTTAGTCTTAAAACTGTTAATTCTGTGCAGTTGCTCAAAGTGCAACTCAGCGTTAACTACACGACCGTTTGGAACCAGCTCGAAATGGACAAACCTCGAAATTGCACCAAAGCAATTTTGAAGACTTTGACGAGCCACTGAATGAATTCTGTTCTCAGGATTACGGAGCAAGAACCATTTTTCACCACATGTCACAAAAGTCATTAATCGGTTGTCTAGAAGATTTTCGTCTGTTGAACTAGTATTCAGACCTTTTCTCCATGACTTGTATAAGCCATTCTTTAAAACAATACCTTACACAAATATAAACAAATCATCCGTTCCTAGTAACTCAGAGACTAATGAAGAGATGATTTACAGCAAAAATCTCTCTGGCCAAGTTAATAAAAATTCCTGAAAATTAGCCCTTTCAGTATTCACTTGTTTCAATTATATAAAATTACAGTTATTTGGAATCGAACATTTTATGGTAAAAACTCGTTATGCTAGTGTTTTATTTTTTTATAAAATAAATATATCAGCATCAATTCCAGATAATTTCAAGACATTTTGTTCGAAACTAGAGATTTTCTCGATACAGATTCATATTTCTACTCTCGATACCCAATCATATTTATATTTGTTTCAATTACAACAAAAAGCAAATTTCTTCTTTGGGAAGAATTAAAAGGAGTAGATCTATAATTTCTTCCTCAGTGAATATGTATTTTATGGGCTTTTTACAGCGTTAAAACAATTATATTGATTAGACCCTAGAGTAAATGGAATACAGTATTATATGATATATATAAGCTAATTAAAATATATAATACTATATAATTGTCACTGCCCTTTCACAAAACGTAGAACAAAACTAATATACACAATAAAACTCTTATTTAACTTAATTTTATAAGTATTTATTAAATAATTCAACCATTCTCATTCTTTCTGTGTGAAATATATTTATTTTTTGTCACGCGGATGTCAGTATAAATGAAAAACATTTCAAACTTCACTCACAGTATCCGAAAAAAAAACTTTGAAATTCACATTTGCAGCAATGGAAATAAACTTTTTCGCGACTTGGAAAATATCACAACACTAGCATACTGTCCACAATACTATTTAGCATACCCGATTCATATATAACAGTGTCTTTCAAAGCAACAATTTACTACTAACTACTATCTAAATGATGTAAAATCACTTTTATGATATATTACGACACCGTTACAAAAAGCCTCTTGCGAATAGATAATATAACAGATCACGATATTGTTATGAGTTATTTTGCATATTATTATTGTTTTGATAATTAATATTATTATTTCTCCTCCATGTCGTAGAAAAATGAAAAATATATTCTATAAAACATAGCATTTAATAGTTGTTTGAAAATATCTACTTAAAACTTCAATTCAACACATTTTATAGTAATTGCACTCGCTTTTAAAGAAGTTAAAGTCTTGATATACTGCCATCAAACCTTTCAAACCAACTTGCAAAACATAATAGCAAGAACCGTTTTATATGGACTTACAAGGCTTGTCCATTATCCATATATGAGCTTGCGAATGAGCCACGTGTTTCTTGGGAAGGGTTTTGGCTCGAACAAGAATTTTCATTACTTTTCGAACATTCAACTGTGTAACCCTTCGTTTGACTGATATAGATCAATATAATTTTTCATGAATGCACATAGATATTCTCTAATATAAATGAAGAAAGGAAACAGATTATGTAAGAACTCTGGTTGATAGTCTCTAACTTAAATTGAGGAATAGGGTGTTTATAACGAGCATGCACTCTGTTATTAGCAGTCAATTGTCTGCTAATAAATTTCAGTATTCCCGGCAATCAGCCAGTTACACGAATCCTGTGCAGTTAGCTATTTCAGAAATGTAATTTGGGAGTCTGATTTTTCATCTATGGAATGTGATTCAAGATTGTTCAAATATTGCTTTTGCATGTTGTCTTAACTATATTACTTCATGCTGTTTCGTACATTTCATAAAGAAGTTTGTACCTTTTTGAAAAAGTATGTTGTTTTATGTTTTTATATCTTCACCATTAATGTGATGTGTCTCTCTAAAAACTGTTAAACTAAATTTTCTGTTCGAACTGAAATTCTCATATGCGTAATTAGGATAACAGAATAAATCATAAAATCGAGATCTACAAAGAATGTAAGATACAAGAATATCTACACAAATCTGGCATTATAGAGCACAAGGTAGAAGAAAAATAGGATGACCAAGAAAACTTTTTGTTTTATCAAGGAGCCGTAAATTTTTTAAAGTTTCAGTCCAGTCCAGTCCAGTCCAGTCAAATCTAGAAAGTTTTAAAAAAAGTTGATTATGTGTCAAAATAATTGAAAATGGATATTCTAGCTTAATTTTCTATGTGCGAACGGTTAAAAATCGGAATAAATGTTATAGTATTTTAAAATATCATAGGAATAGAAGAAATAAAGGACCAATTTCACTGGAACTTAAAAGACCTCAAGGCACCCTAAGATGGGCTTACTCTTTTCAAAAGTCCTTTTTTCTCGTAATGTCGAACATGCTTTCATTTCCATATAAATGATACTAATCGATTTGTAGAATATTTCAATTTTAAAAACGAAATAGTAATTGCTGAATACTAGAAATACATTCATATTTAGCGAAACTATTCAGAGACTAGAAGGTTTGGACCACAAATTCCTTGTTATTTTGGCAGCATATATTTATGCAAGCAATTGTTTTTTGCATATGAAAGCTAACATAAGAATCCATTGATTAAGAATAATTTATGGCAATTTTTTGTTTTTTGTTCTTTTTGCCCCGATTTTGTCTGCAGAAGTACATTAGTAGTTAACAGAATTTTTAAGCACTAAAACCAGAATGAAGTTATGTTGGCACTGGACTCTAGACACAGGTGAGAAGAATACAAACCAACCTCCCTCCTTACCCCTGTCATTCATAATTTCTTATTTACCTGCAAGGCGATTACTTATAATAGTGTGTTCATACCTTGTTTGTATTGACCTAAATGATTAAGAATCCCGATACCTTTGCCGGCTGACATGATTTGAGACATCTGTTCCACACAGAGAGTACTCAGTTAAATTCAGAATTTTACTAAATTTGTCTAAATTTGTTTTCACTATTGTGGCATCGCAGACCACACAGAACTTAGAAAACCCTGGAAGAAACCTTAGACAAGAGGATGTTCTGGCGGAAATTGAATTGCAGACCTCTCGTTCACGAGTTCATGCCTTACCGACCTCAACTACTCGTATGTTACTGTGTATTTCTTAAAGAATTTTAGTATTAATAATAATAGAGGAGAGCACAATCCTTTCAGATGAGTTTTGCATAGAAATCCCTTGCGACAAATTTATTGAGCTGGTTCCTTTACCAGAATTCGGTCAAGCGGGAAGTACAGACTTGTACTTGAAACGTTGTTGCAGCTCTGTTATTCTACAGCCTTCCCCCATTTGAGATGTTCAAATTCAAATCAACTCCCCGTTACCATACATCAAGTCTATTCACGTCAGGAAAGTCAATGAGCAGTCATCCAGCAAAGCCGTTGTAGACATGGTAGTATTTCAAAACAAGCAGCTTTGACCATCCAGTGTTGTCACAGCTAACGACAACAAATTTCGCTGGTTCCTACATAAAAATCGACCACTGTTTTCAACATTTATACAAGATGTATAAATGTATGTCAAATTTTAGGGACATGTTCCTAATAGCAAAACATCTTTAAAAAATCAATGTAAACATGTAAACATGGATCTGAGAAATCCTTCGTTTCAGAATTAGGTGACTTTATCATTAAAAACAGATAATAGCACAAGTGATAACTGAAACAACATACGTTACAAAAAGTGTTCAAATTGTTCTCCTTTTATTTCAGTGCATACTCTGGGCTTGCTTTCCATGCTTTGGTTACTCTTTTGAAAACTCCGAATTTTTTCGTATTTACTGAAATGCAATTAATAAGTGCTTTCAAAGGTTTAACATTCAGTACAGGAGTAGCTTAAACTAAATATTTAAAGTATACAAAAGATAAAACTCCATTCGAATCTGAACAGGTGATTGAATGAAATCATATTTGACCAATTCATTTTTGCGGAAAGTGGACATTCAAACAATGACAAACACCCAAATAAAAGTGATCAAGGGTACAGAAGATTTTCATGTGGAATATTCAAAATAGCCATGCGACTTTGTAATACATTACAAAGAACTCGTTCCTCAAGCTTACAGTTTCGTACCTCTCTTAGACTTCTTCCGCATCCGAAACTCTGCTTTCAAATGAACCCGTCTCTCACAAGCCTAAGTGCATTCGTGTGTTCCTTCATAAGGTGATGGTCTATCAGGACAAACTTTACCTGCATTCCCTTCTGTACAATATCTTGTTATTTCACTAAGAGAATATATTTTCTTGTGATTCCTACACTTAGCAAACAAAGGAAGATCAAGGTCAAGACCTACTTTAATTAATAAAACGATTACAAAGTGAACACCGTTCATATTTATCATTTTTAGGAGTTAATTAACTTGACTTAGAAACGAAGGATTTTCAGGTATGTGTTTTTTCAATATTTTATTATTAAGAATGTGTTCGTAAAATATTTGACATTAATTTCCTTACAGCGCCTTAATGCTTACTGTATAAACAAAAACAAAATGGTGAAAATTGTTATTTTGAAATAGAGATAAATATAACCAAATTACATTTTTACCGTACAAAATTAAATGTTGTAGATCTATCCGAAAATGTTTATGAAGGCGAATAAGTGTTGAATGAAATAATTCTTAAACCTACAATTAAAAGTTAATATCAGACTAGAAATGTACATCATATATATTTAGTGAGTGACTTCTCAAGAAGAATAAAAATAAAACTGGCTGTCGCAGTATATTTACAGTCTGGCACTTAACCAGTCAAATGGGGCAGACTACGTTTTAAAAAGTGTATATGTATGAATACGGCTCGGAATTTCAGACCCACTGACGATAATCTGTTACATACGTTGATCATTTCCTTTTTTTTGTGCTTAATAATTCTCCAAAAGTATGAAAAGTCGAGCCCTGCATAAGTAAATATCAGGTAAACTACATGGTCTAAAATCTTTGTAAAAACTCATGGACATTCTAGTATCAGGTTTATTTTTTGAATTTTTAATAGCGTTAAACGCCCCTTTTTACTGCTGAGGCATCATAGGCGATGGACAGTGATGATACACGAGATGGAATGTTAGGGAAAATGGTTTTTTTTTAAGTAAAAAACGTTCCAAACCTATGTTTAGGGTACCTCCCCATTTATGAGTACTGAATAAAACCTGAAAAATAACCCAGTAAGGGAGTGTGGTCTAGGCGGGAATCGAACCCCAAGTTTCCCATTTACGAGTTCGTGCCTTAATAATATCGGCCCCCTGGAGGTTTTTCTTGAAATTAATAGGTATTGTTTTATTTGAAAAATATGTAAATTGGTTTTAGAAATACACTTTCTAATAACTGTTGGAATTTTTATATGAGCTAAATTGGGGGTCTTGTCTGAACTGCATTTCCGTTAAAATAGCGTAACTGTGGTTTCAGAGACACGCGTACATTAAAAAATTATCAACTAAACCCATAGGTTTCCTATATTCACAGCCACATTTATAAAGAAGAATCCCAAGTACAATAAATAAATCAAACTGTATGAGACTGGATGGAACAACTTGGCCCAAATTTCATCTTTAGAAAGATGCACAACGGTAACTTTCTGTTTATAGTTGAATCCGGTTAATAACGTTGCTTATCTTGTGTTACGACCACACAATTGCCTTATTAAGGAGGTTATCGCTCTATGCCTTAGCTATAAGCATATAAACACTTGAGTGAGCATTATGATGGTATAGCAAGCGTAGGAACAACAATGTATACTGCATTCTGTAGTGTGTAAGGCCCCATTTACAATGAACATTAAACGTAACGTAAACATAAACGTAAAAGCTAGATGCTATGTATTATAATGGAACCATTCACAATGAATCACGTAAAAATAAAAATAAATGTACAGCTAGACGTAAACTTAGAAGCTTACAAGGTCTAAGGTTTTGCTTCTGCGTCTGCTTAAACTTAAGAAAGCAATCAATCAGAACACAGCTGGTCTGTTTGTAGAGCTCTATGGTAGAATTTCCATAACGGAGCACGGAAATCAAATGCGTCTCCTGTTGCTGCTGCAAGTCCCGAGCTACGGCGGAGAGAGCCGAAGGTGGTAGTTTCACAAATACAGCTAGGTAATTAGGCTTTCAACCGAATAGTACCACAAAATACGCTATAAATTGAGTTTATATTCTGCGGCAATCGAAGAAGATTTGCCACCATTACAGTGATTTACCCGTCCCTATCAATTTATATTTATATGAATTAATGGCAAATTCCAATAAGAGTAGATTTGTCATCTTTACAATATTTTACCGGCATAATAATCACCTATAAATTTATATTTAAAAGCTACGGAGGACAAATCATAGGTTACATTGTGTTTACCAAAAAATAATACATGCAATATTTACACTGCGGTGACGCACAGTAGTTCGCTCGGAGCTTCCAGCAGCTAGGAGCAGGATTTGCACTTGATTTTCGAGCTCCGTATAAGGGCAAGTTATAGTAGACAGAACAGCATCATTGGACAAAAGATTAATTGCATTATAAGAACGCTATCCTTGCTCATGTTACTCCAACCAAATTAGTTACTGCACTTTGCATTTCCGCCTTCTGCTCATAAGCAGCCATTTACAATCAACTTTCGTTTGTTCTTATTTTGATTGGCGTCTTTCATTGTGAATGCCTACATACTACTAAGTTACCGTGTTACATCTTATTTTATTATGTTTACGTTTAATTTTCATTGTGAATGATGCCTAATGCGATTGGTTTAGAACACCAATCTTACAATCTCTTATTGGAGCCAACAACGTTTCTCCATTCAGCTTCCCCAATGTTTTCAGAAACGAGAAGCTTCTAATTTATGTTATTCATTCTTAAAAAATGTAAGATGTAAACGTTGTTAATGAAGAATTAATAGAATATGCCTCTAATTTTAATTATCTAGATTTTAATGTATCATACGTAAAAATGAAGATCTGAATATAAAACTAAATAAATTAAGACAAATTAATGGAAAAAATAAGGAAAACATTAAAGAACAAGATGTCAAAAGAAACACAAATGAATTTTATAATGTGACAGTGCCAACATATGGAAGTGAAAATTGGACTATGAATAGGACAGACAGGAAAAGAATAGAAACCGCAGAGATGAGATTTTTCAGAGCAGTACCCTTTTATATGAACGAAGAAATTCGAAAACAGTTAAATATATATAATCTAAATGAAAAAATAATGAAAATAAAAATAATTTTGGTACCAGCATATATTAAGAATGAAAGAGGATCGGATATCAAAACAAAAATCGTATTAAATTATAAACCTAAAGGATATCGCCAAGTAGGAAGACCAAAAACAAGATGAAGTGATATATTTAATTGAAAATGAACATGTTTAAACCCACAGGCCCTACCTAAAGTTTAAGGACACCTGCATATATCAACTAAATACGTTCTAAACTATTTTTGCCGGCAGCCTTGTGTGTAGCACCAGAAAAAAAAATGTAAAAATCATTATTTCTTTATAAATTATGGCATTTCTTCACTCTTAGAAAAGTTGTAAAAATTATTCTTTTTTTAATCTTTGTGGAGATATAGCCATGAAAATATATGGAGTACAAATGTTGTTTTTTCTAAGGATAAACGCACATATATAAGGATGATTTATAAATATAATATTACTACCATATACTGGTTCATCAAAAATTGACAAAGTAATAAATTGCAACAAATTGGAAAAAAACCAGCTTGAATTGGCACTATTTGACCTTCGTTTAAATCGCTGGTTCTTTCAACATGCAATTTAAACAAAGGTCAAATAGCGCTGATTGTTTTTTTCCAATTTGTTGCAAAGTAATATAAACTTTGTGTCAATTTTTGATGAACCAGTATACGGTAGTAATATTATATTTATAAGTAAGTGTTCCTTGTACTCGTGCGTTTATTCTCGGAAAAAATTATGTATAAATCTCACATATTTTCATGGCTACATCCCCACAAAGATTAAAAAAAAGGACAATTTTTGCAATTTTTCTAAAAGTAAAGAAATACCATACATGAAAAACTAATGACTTTTACACACTTTTTTAATGTACCTCTTAATAAGGTGATTTTTTACGAAACACAAAGCTGCTGGGCAAAATAGTTTAACGAATAGTAAAAAAGTATTTAGATGATATATGCGGTGTACTTAAATTTTTGGTAAGGACTGTAGTGGAAATGTACATTTTTATTTTTTATAATTACTGTCATGTACATTACTATTCAGGGAGAGCTACAACCAAGAATTAACTGCAATGGAATTACTTTCTGTCTCATAGAAGCTGTGAAAGATGCAACCCCAGTTCGAAGATATGAAAAACAAGACTCATCTCGAAAAGCATTCCATTTTTAAACAAAGATCTCAAATGAAGATACCACACGCACGCTGAAAGCATTTTGAAAACAAAGGCAAACAATCGGTACGTCTTACTTAGTGCCCGTTGATGAGCAAGTGCTTTTGTTTGGGAGTAGCCACTTGTTGAATTATTCAGTCGAAACTACGAGATACGAGAAATGCTGGGAAAACAGAGAAAGATATCAGCATTCTGCCTATATATCTAAAATGAAATATCTGATAATATGACTTGAGTAATTAATAACCGTATCATGTTGTTTACATACGCCATTTACTGTCTGCGGATATATTTCTAGTGAAGCAACTTTCCATTCCGTTTAAATTTATAAATCAAATAAGGTGTGGGTTTTATCCCGCTAACGAAACACCCCGAAAACAGGCTGTAACATTAGCATCTTTGATGTTGCTATACAAGTACTCAAACTATATTGATTTAGATTCCAAACGCCAAAGCCTAATAAAAGCAATAATAATTTGAAGTGTTTTCCATCTTTGACTTTTCAGTTAATTTTGTTAAGTAAAATAGGAGTGACAGTTAAAACAAATTACATTTTGTGGTATTACCTGACACAGCCGTTCCCGTTCTACAGTTTGGAAATGTTTCTATGGGCGGTTGAGATATCAGAAAATGTAATGTTCTTGACTATATATATTCACTAGAATGGAAAAATCTTCACTTTCTGTTAATTTTATCTTAAGGAAATAAATATTTCATCCCTACATCCCAGTAAATCCAGGTGGTGTAATGGTAAACATACTTTCCTCGTAAAACCAAGACCGCGAATTCAATCCCGGCCAGGATGGATGGATTCTTTCGAGCACAAAAATTCTAAGTATGACTTCCATCTGAACGAAAATTAAGCCGCGGATCCCGTGTCGTAGATTTACAGCACGAAAAGAACATCAAGAAGAGGCCTTCGAGGAACATTTATAGGCCGTTTCACGCCCTGAATTGAATGAGACGCTGATGACCAGGGATGTTAAAGAGCATCCATAAACAAACCAAATCAACAAATTCCTATATCTGAATTCAATGCGTTGATGAATATAGCGATTTCGCCCCAGGGCGGGAACATTACTTTTTTGAAAAGGCACTAAAACATTTAAGAGTAATTTCACATTTATCACACGATCATTAATGTTGTTTTATTTATTTTGGCATCTTTAAAAGTTTACAGTTATTATTTACACTATCCTGAGTATCATATTTAATTTTTCGTGTATGACAAACTATTTTAAGCAAAGTTCTGAAAAAGCAAATGATCACAACGAATTGACTAAATTTCTATGCCAAAATGTTTTAAGCTTGCATTTTACCTACAATAATCTTATTCGCCGAGTTCTGCTTGGCATACAATCCACACTACCTCGATAATACAGTGCCATCTTTTTATTGCGCACATCAATTGTCTTGAGCACACTGACATTGCTCATGGTCACACCTGCAACAAGACGGGGCAACGTGCCATACATCCAGAAACACCATGGACCTTTTAGAAGAAATGTTTGATGATCACTTGAACTCAAAAGTTCTGTGGTCCCCTCTTTCCCCTGACATCGTCGACTTCTTTTTTTATTGTTATTATTTTTAAGGAGTACGAGGGAGGTCCATAAGTTTCCGGCCTCGCCGATAAGGGTTATCGCTTTCACAAAATCCGTATCTGGTATTATACATTATCTATTAAATAAATAATTGCAGCTGTAATTTCCGATCCGCTGTGCTCAGTTGTTCAGATATAGTTGCCTGTGACATGTTGATAGTTGATTGTGACATGTTGAAAATCGAGTTTCGAGCTATTATTCAGTTCTTCACAAAAGAATGAAATTAAATAGCGATTGGACGGTGTATATGGGCGAGCATTCCCCTCATATTCTACGGTAAAAGAATGGGCCAAACTTTTTGGAATAGATCGAGAAAGCATTGAAAACAAAGAGTCTGCAGGTCGCCCCTTTGAGGTGCTCACTCCTGAAACCATCGCTCTTGTGGAAGGAGAAATTATGGAAGACCGGTGGCTCAAATTTACAGAAATAGCAGCAAGGTTGGGCCTTTCTAAAAACAACAGTTCTTCGAATTATTCATGAACATTTAAACACGAATAAGGTTAGTGCAAGATGGGTGGCTCGACTTCTTTCCTCAATCCAAAAGTAGCGACGAGTCATCTGCCTTCAGACATTTTTGGAGCTCTACCGTAGTAACAAGAGAGAAGTTCTGCAAACCATTGTTACAGGAGATGAAACTATGGTCCTCTACTATGATCCCTTGTCAAAAAAGAATCAATGGAGTGGCGTAAACCTGACGAAGCACCGCCTCTAAAGGCCAAAATCACTGTCAACCGAGAAGATCATGGCCAAAATCTTTTGGGACTGTGAAGGACTTCTCTTCATTGACTTCAAGGGTTGGAACACCACGGTAAATGAGGAGTACTGTGCTGGCCTATTGCAAATACTACGAGCTTCCATCAAAGAGAAAATGCGCGGAAAACTGAGTGGTGGTGTGCGCTTTCTTCACGACAACGCGTCTTAATGTTCTTCATTGTTAAAATCGATAATAAGAACTTTATGATCGACCCTCTACAGTGCGACCATTTTCAATGCAAATAAACGCCACGGAGGAAGCATATGCTGGTCCTGCTAATATTGTAAACCACTCTCAAGCAAATTCGTTGAAAATTGACAAGGTTATCATGCAAATTTTTGTTAATGAAATTTTAAATGTAGTAACCATAACTAACAATTAAATATATTGCATCAGCTGTTTACAGGACCAATAGTACTACTTAATAGAATTAACGGGGAACGCATTATACACAAACATGATGCTACCAAATGTCTAGGTCATTAAATTGACAGAAACAAATTGGAAATCACGTATATTGTATCAAACTAAAATGAGCAGCCTATGCCATTTGCTCATTTAATCATATTAGTTCTGAATGTATCCCTCTAAACTGTTTATTACGCATATTGATCTTCAATTATGAAATATCGTTTAATATTCTGGGCAGAAGTAGTTGATATCAAAGGTGTTTTATATCGTAAAAGAAAGCAGTACGAATAATATGAGGCGTAAGTAACAGAAAGTTAAGTAAAGAGATAGATCCAATTTGGAAACTAACAACGTTAACACTTTTGAGTACATGCTTTCTGTTACGAATTTTGCTCCTGGTGGTGTAGTGGTAACCATACTTGCATTCTAAACCCAAGGTCGCGGGTTCAAATCCGGCCAGGATCGAAAGATTTTTTTTCGGGCGTAAAAATCCTAAGTATGGCTTCCTTCGGAAGGGAAGTAAAGCCATGGGTCGGTCCCGTGTCGTACATTTACGGAACGATAAAGAACCTCAAGCCTGAAAGAAGAGGCCTATGAGCAAAATTTGTCGGCCGTTTCACGCCCGAATTGAATGGGACGCTGATGACCTGTGATGTTAATGAACGTCCTTAAATAAAATAAATCAAAAAAATCTTACGAACCTTTAATCAAATATATACAAATTCATTAAAATACATATATACGCTAGACAAAATGTGTAATCTGCAAAGACCCATTACAAATTTAACTCGTTCTCCAAAGTTGTTTATTAAACCATCAACTCTCCCAATTACTCTCAAAATATTATCTGATAATAGGAAAATATGCAAATCTACTTTTACACAATATCTATGTGACAAGACTTATTATTTATTAATTAATTACAAAAGAATAATACATAATATTCGAATAGAATTTAATCATAAGAAAAATATCTAATTTTTTTTTTGTTAACAGCATTGCACATAAAATAAATTTGTTATTACGTAATACGTATGAGATTAAATGTGTATATTCATACACTTCAAAACATTTTAAGGTACATAAACGTTCATATACAATTCATAAATTATATAACTATATTTTCACCTGTTATATGCTCTGAAGTACATACATTGTAAAATAACCTCGTGGAATGTAGATATAGATTAATCGTAAACTTAATCCAAAGTTTTCCAAAGTAGAGAAGTGGATAAGATGGTCATACCATCATTAGACTGAAGGGTGTAAGATATAAAGTTATCAAGTTTTCTATGACCAGTACATTTTTAAGTATGTGTCCAAACTTTTTCCTTATTACTAATATTTATACAAGTGCATGACCTCGTTATGATTTGTTGCGTTAACTTTTTTCCTCTCAGTGAAATTTTGCACTTATTACGGAAGCAGCCTTATCACTGAAGCTAGAATTCGTTTGGTATATAACATTCTGTCCACACGTATCATAGAACTTTTTAAATCATCACCAATTTATTCATTAAAATCAATACGTTGAATTGTATCTTTTTCTTCATTTCCTCATAAATTTGTAACGTTTTACTGTCTGGATTTGGGACAGTGAAACAATACACTGAAGATTATAGTCAAGTTACTGAATACAAAGTCAGAGGGGTTGACAATACTATTGCCTCTTTCATATTAAATTTAACACGGCTAATAGTGTCATTTCTAAATTTATTGGTGTTAAAAATGATATTGGTGCTTTATTCGTACCTTATAATTTTACATGCCTACAATTTATCACCATGGCAACATAACCAATTTCACAGAATAAACTGATTTCTAATTACTAAGCCATCTGGAATTTTCGAAATGGATTCTTCAACTAGGGCCAGTACACATGGATCATTCTTTATAGTTTACTTGATCTTTCAAACAGCTGTTAAATAACTACTTTAAATGTAGTAGTAATATCTTTAATTAATACAGTGGTTTTGCTGGCATGGAAAGCGATGGAAAAGACAAGTATTAAATCTACAGGTAAGTTACTTAGAAATCTCATGGGTATGTTATGACCTAATGATGCTAAACATGTAAGCCCTGATGCACTTTATAAAGTATGGTTAGGGCCGTAGAATCGTTGAGGGTAATTTACCTCAGATTTACTTAACATGTGTGGCTTACTTTATATTCATCAACTCAATTCATTCCAGATAGCCCCCACAATGGATATTTGATATCTCCTACAAAGAATTTGTTAATACCTGAGTAGGGTCCGCGTTTACCTCAGAGACCATCTAATCCCGGTGTTGCTCGTCGAGGCATATAGATAGCTACAGGTTGTCGATTTCTGCACAACCCACATTGACGCCCTGAGTGTCCTGGATTCCGAAAGTGGTGCTTCTATCGATTCTTTTAAATTTTCTGTTGACGAAATCTTCACCAAAAGTGAGAAAACCTAATTCAGAGCCAAATTTATCTACCAAACCGGTATATGCTGCTGATCTGAAAAGTTCAAAACAAGTCTAAAAATTACTTTAACATCTTAGTGGAAAAAACCAACAAATAAATAAATAAATAAATAAATAAATAAATAAAATAAAAAATTAAAAAGTCCGTAGAGTAGAAGCTAAGTAAATTAAACAAATCCCTCAGCAAGTAGAGTTACTTTAAAAAAAGAATATAAAATCCATATTATTACCCTATTAATTAATAAAATAAGTTATAGCATTACTCTGTAATTGTTAACACGAGAAACCCTAAAGCTAATTAATACAAGAAAAACTGAACTATAATACATTACTTCACTAGGTTTGTTTGTTTTTTTCCCTTCAAAATCCATTGAAAATAAATGTATATAGCGAAAGTACTCTAATTTTCAAAAGCATGCGGAACAAATTTAGAATTATTGTAATCTATAAGTATCACAAAAATCATATTTTAAAATTACATTATTATTATTATTAATTTATAGAGAATAAACCATAAAATTGAATGTATGATATTAATTAAATGAGATATATGACCACTGACAGTTAAAGCTATATTGTGTGGGTATTTTTAAACATTTTTAATTGTAACCATGTTTATGAATTGAGCTCTTGATATCATCTTTACATTTACTAAAATATAGAGAAATACCACAAAGTAGCCTTGTGTATTTAAGAAGTTTAAATGTGTTAATATAACTAAAACAAAAACAAAAACATGCTACTATTTAAAAAAAATTCAACATACTAAGCAAAATATACACAATCAACAAAAAAGAATCGAAAGTCTCATCAATTTTCAGTAACTTTGAAATTCAAATGAACTATTATTATAGCAAAAGCAGGTAATACAAACATTTTCTGAATGTTATTACAGAGCGCTCTTGCATACAAATATAATTCTCATGCATATTAGATTAACATTTCACAGTTGATACTTTCAAAATAATGTGTTTGTTAAATATGAAACATATGCATACTTATAAATGCAGTTTATATGCTGAGTTGATTTATCTTTTAATTTTGAAATAACTGAAAGAAAATTAAACCCCAGAAAACTTTTAACTTTTGGTTTTCAGATATACCCCTACTCCTAATGATCCTATTTCTACAATTTTAGAGACAATTTTCTTATTTTATTTAAATGGTATATTCCGAATTTTGTTGTGAAAAAAAAATAAAAATTGGGACCGCTAGAGCGTTAGCAGTATTTTTCATTGTCATTTTCGATGCCTTGTAGGTAGGATCGATGAAGATTTCAAGACATTTTTCAAAACACTTTTCAGAGGTCCTATCGCAATAGCTACATTGCTTTGGAATTCGCTAGAAGCAGCTCTAAGACAAATACAGGTTTGTTTTTTTAAAAATACGCCACTCTTTTAGTGAGGAACAACTTTAAAAAGTGGAAAAATAACGATGTTATAATCAAAGGATATTTAATCTGCGCTGTTTTTACCTTTGCTGATTTAGTAACCTTGCATTTTAATACATCTTTCATTCTCTATAGTTTGCACACGCCTATTTATAAAACAAACAAACAAACAAAATAAATAAAAATACAAATAAATAAGAGAAATAAAAAGAACAGACAAGAATAATGTTCTACAAGTCAATAGCAATTCAAACTTTAGCGAACAGAAATGAACTTGAGAAAAGGAGAACCCAACACGAGACTCAATGGAGAGAAATGAAATATTAGAGAAATACTAAAAAATCTAAAACAAATGAAAGACGGAATTAAACAGGAAAAAGAGATAAGTGCATATATTACTCGTTAAATCATAACAACAATATGTATATTGGACTCCCAAAACCAGTTTTTAGATTACAGATTATCTGTGGACCACAAAACACTTGACCAAAAAGCGATATCCGAAGCAAGGGCTGAAGGAGGAGAGGAATTCCGAGATTTTCCCGATGTAGCACACAGAGACCTTGTGAAATACCCTTTTTAAAGTAATGGAAATAATTTGACGTCGCTTGCGCATTTTTTCAACCAGTAATATTTTTTCTCTTGGTTCTCTTAAAAATAAGTCCTTCTATTCTTTTGAATTATTATCATCATCATCATCATCATCATCATCATCATCATCATCAAATCCCGAAACAAACGCAAGCTTAGTATTTTCTAGGTTAAAAGCCAAAGAAGTAAAAATACCATAATATTTTTACTTTCATATACGAGTTATATTATATGCGCAATTGAAATCTGCATGAGCACATACTCGCATGAATGTTAAAAAACACCGAAAATGTCTTTGCCTTAATAACTTTTGAAGTTTTAATGACTGTTGTAAAGCAATGATTAGAACCATTCCTCCTACTTCTTATTTTACTCTTTTTAGAGGCGCCAAGTATGTTTTAGGTGCCGGCTTTTCGTGCCAAAAAAGTTGACTCAAGGGGAGAGATTCTTCCATCACATTAATTTCTGGCTAGGTTGAATTTAAATCAAGTTAAAAAGTCCATTTTTTCTTACCTTAAATACATTTTGTATGATTAATGCCATAAACTATAGGTAACCTTTATGGAATGATAAATTCTGTCCCCGCTTTTCAATGAAATGTCAGTTATTTTCGTTCACCAGGCAACATTATTTTTAAATTGGCATATTACTTTCTCTTGTTTAATTCTCTAATGTAAACTTTTATTTTATTCTTTTTTCCCCGTTTCTGAGTACCTGTCATTTTCCAATTTTAATATCTTACTTTTTAAAATTGTTTTATATATTTTCTTTCTTTACATTTATTTTTATCATAATCTTATATTTCTTTTTAAATTTGTTTCATCATTCCAACTAGTTAGTATGCTTCTCTTGTTCATCTCACCCCAAGAATTAGCTAGAAAGACAAAATTTAACACAACAGGTACTTATATTTTATGAAAAATATTATCATACCAGTGATGGTATGTGCCAACTTATGTGCCTGCTTATGCTGCATATTATTTGAAGTTTGTTAATAATTCTGCATTGATTTCATAGTCTGTTTTTAAATAACAGTATCATTATATACTATTAATCGAAAATGTAATATGTATATTAATATTACAACATTATAAAATGTTATTAAATGTCAAAAATATGTAATTTGATATTTTACCCAAAGTCCTACTGCAGAAAGTTATCCCTTAACTGTCTGAAATTTGTGAATAATTTTTTAAAATAATATGTCATTGCATTTTATTTCAATCACTTAATTTTCAGTATGTCTTTTGACGAAAAAATTGAAAAAATAAATGCGAATATCTATAGAAGAGGAAATTCTAAGTTGATTCAAGTAGTGTGAAATGTGAAAAAAATAATAAAAATCGTTGGTTTTGGTTACCTTTAACTGGTAGCCACCCACTTTATATAAAAAGGTGAACACACAGAATGGCTTAATCAAATAAAAAGGACATACAGAGTGGGGATTAAAGAAGATGAATGGGTAAACAAGGAGGTACGAAAAGAGGATGCAAAACATGGTTCTGTAAATAAGGGTTGTGAAATTTAGCAGCTGTGTCACTGTTTTTAAAATTATCACAATAGAGCAAACAATTTTTTTCTAACAATTCATTCGGTGTGTTTTGTAGGCTCATGAATTCAGTTTTTGTTAATCCTTCAAACTTTCAAGCTTTCATGTGGCATCGTTGGTGTTCCGGGAATATAGCCTTTCCCAACAAATTCCTGGCATACATATTACACTTTGTGTGTGTGCTGAGCATCTAAATTTGAATACCTTGGGTATGTCATGGGAGCAGCGTATGTTCCTCCCACTCCGTGTTCTGGGAACACAGGAATGTTGCAACCCTAACTTTCTCTCACAACTAGAACGGTGAATACAGTTGCGTTTATGATATTATGCATTTTTTTTATTCATATCTATTTTTATTTTACTCTTTTACCTTCCGTTTTTCCAAAGGAATACTTTTTTTCCTTCCTTTTTTCTCTATCTACCCCTCCCTCCATTCTCCCATTCCATAATAAGATATTCTTTTCAAATGTTCTCTAAATACATAGAAGAATATGTGCTATTTCTTCCTTCTGGCAACTCAAGGACAATGCTCTCAAGTTTCCAGTGCCACTTTGAAATCTGTTTGCGTGCCTAAGTGGCTCATGTGAACCCAATACTGACTTCACGTTTTTTCACTAGAAGGATAATAAAGTGGTGGCTCTCAAGTGTATATCATATTACTTCATAAACTGAACCTTTCGGAGAGTTTCTTTGGAGCCGGTTCCTTCAACAGATGTTAAAAATAAATTAACATGTGGTTAGTTAAAATTGTGTAAAAATGTTAATAGCTTGCGTGCCACCAAGATTTTCCAGCATAAAGTTATTCAACGTGTTGTTAAGGTTTCCGAGAATTGATTCAGAAGGCCGTGTCATAACCGAAAGACTTCTGAAAGCACTTCCATGTACTTTTGTTTGCATATAATAATTTATATGCGTGTCTCATAAATAAAATATTAAAATAAGCACAGGCTCAAAGTTAAATAATTGTCGATCTAGGAAGTATAAAGAAATAAATAAGGTGGCCAGTCTCGTCCTCATTAAAATGTTATGTAGTAGTAGTAGTAGTAGTAGTAGTAGTAGTAGTAGTAGTAGTAGTAGTAGTAGTAGCAGCAATAGTAGTAGCAATAGTAGTAGCAATAGTAGTAGTAGTAGTAGTAGTAGTAGTAGCAACAGCAGTAGTGTAGCAGTACTAGCAGCAATAGTAGTAGTAGCAGTAGTAGTAGTAGTACTAGCAGTAGTAGTAGTACTAGCAGTAGCAGCAGCAGCAGCAGCAGCAGTAGTAGTAGTAGTAGTAGTAGTAGTAGTAGTAGTAGTAGTAGTAGTGGTAGTAGCAGTATCAGTAGTAGTACTAGCAGCAGTAGTAACAGTAATAGTAGACTAACAGTAGTAATAGTAGTAGTACTAGTAGTAATTATAGTAGTAGTAGTAGTAATTATAGTAGTAGTAGTAGTAGTAGTAGTAGTACTAGTAGTAATTATAGTAGTAGTAGTAGTAGTAGTAGTAGTAGTAGTAATTATAGTAGTAGTAGTAGTAGTAATTATAGTAGTAGTAGTAGTAGTAGTAGTAGCAGCAGCAGTAGTGGTGGTAATAGTAATAGTGGTAGTAGTGGTGGTATTAATAGTAGTAGTAGTAGTAATATTAGTGGTAGTAACAGTAGTGGTAGTAGCAGCAGCAGTAGTAGTAGTAGTAGTAGTAGTAGTAAATGTAGTTTTAGTAGTAGTAGTAAATGTAGTTGTAGTAGTAGTAATATTAGTGGTAGTAACAGTAGTGGTAGTAGCAGTAGTAGTAGTAAATGTAGTTGTAGTAGTAGTTGTAGTGGAGGAAGAGAAAATTTTGCTCTTTAACATCTCCAGATCATCAGCGTCCCATTCAATTCAAGGCGTGAAAAGGCCGACAAATTTTGCTCAGAGGCCTCTTCTTTCAGGCTTGAGGTTCTTTATCGTGCCATAAATGTACGACACGGAACCTACGGCTTTCCTCCTTTCCGAAGGAAGCCATGCCAGGATTTTTACGCCCCCCCCAAAAAAAATCCATAAGTCCTGGCCGGTTTGAACCCCCGATTTTGGGTTTAGGAGGCAAGTAAGGTCAGCATTAAACCACTAGGACCGACAAGAGGAAGAGAAAAGAGTGAGTTAGGAACTATCTAATAAATCCAAATATACAATTTCGACTTCTACAACTGGATTTACAGTAGCCATTTTAAGCTGTTAATAGTTATACTTTAAATGAATGGGGAAGGTAATAATACCAGG
Organism: Metallyticus violacea; assembly: GCA_030762175.1. Lineage (NCBI taxonomy): Eukaryota > Metazoa > Arthropoda > Insecta > Mantodea > Metallyticidae > Metallyticus > Metallyticus violacea. The sequence continues at coordinate 94,348,970 of CM060842.1, read as the reverse complement.
TTTAACACGGTGTTAAAGTTAACATTGGTGGATAAAACAGAACCTTTGTTCATTTGTACACTAAAGCAATCTAATAGATTGTTAGCCTCTAACACCTGTTGAAACCAGCCCTTAATGTGACTGTGTTGAAGTGCAAATACCATTAGAAATCAACCCGAACATGATAATCATTGTCACCCGAAAAACGAATTTCCGTAATCGTACTCTCTCTCTCTCTCATTGTGGATAAGTGATAACTACTAAGATTAGCTCCTGCTAAGAGCTATATTTCATTTTATACAACTGAAAGAAAAGCTTCTAGAGTTAGTTCAAATTCGGATAAGATCGATGACACTCGATAGGGCTGGATTCAAAATAGGGCAAATTTGTATTGGTTCACTACATTTTCAGTGAAAGTCGCGTGGGTCAAATACACACTACCGCATCTAGGAGAGTTTAGTGTGCAAAATACTTTCTGATGAAAGCATAAACTGCAACTTCAGCTACTGGATATGAAACTGTTGGTAGTTTTCGGATGTGAATAACGCAACGAGCAGAAGAAACTTCCAGGGAATCAATTTTTATTTTATTTAGTTTATATTAATTTTATGTGTTGCGGGAAATATTCATCACAACATTCCGCTATGCCCCCTTCTTGGCCTTGTTTGCCATTGCATCAAGCTGATTGAATGTTCGCGATACCGGTGTTGCAGCCATGCTGGGTGGCGAGCTCGCCCAGAAAGAAGACTTCAAGGCGGCAATCCGGCTATCCATTCTACATTGTTGGGGCCTTCTTCATCACCTATACCTAGTGACCGAGTTGAAATACAGTTCTGAAACATTTTTGTGGAGCAAAGTTCTTGATTGTATTGTAATACATTGACTTAAAGTTCGCTCTGTTAACAGTTTTGCTCAGTAAGGAATAATATTTGTAAGAAAAATTATGGAAGTTATTGCAATCACGAGAGAGTATTTAAAATATTTTATTCATTGTTAATGCAGAATATTATAATATGCTTTTGCCCTATCGTTTATTTGTCAACAATTTGATTAATTATTATTTGGTATATGTGGCAAATTTAAAGGTTTAAAATTTCAAAAGTTGAAAAATTTATGGTTTCAAAACTTCAAAATCATTAGTTTAAGTATTTTACAATTATTTAAATGTTATAGTTCTGAAATATGTATATACCGTTTGCATGTTTATTTTTATTTATTTATTTATTTATTTATTTATTGTTTATTTACGGACGCTCTGTAACATCTCTGGTCACCAGAGCTCCATTCAATTCAGGGCGTGAAACGGCCAAATTTTGCAAAGAGGCCTCTTTCTTCAGGCTTGAGGTTCTTTATCATGCCCCAAAACATGTTTAAAGTTCGTTTCTGTTTTACCACCATTTGTTTTTATGCATTGAAATCTATTATACTTATGTATACCTTATAAATTATAGTAATTTTTCCGCTGTTGGAATGTATAAATTCTTCTTATCCTCCTCCTCCTCCTCCTCCCCCCTACCCCGTTTTTCAAACTTATATTCCCATGGTCATAACCTCCTTTCCCTTCCAGCATACTCCCAAAGTTAAAACTTCCCTTGCCATCTATTAGAAGGTGTCGAATTCAAGTAATTAAATTATTTTACCTGTGACATGATGCAGTTGCTTGTCAGTTCATATGGGAGATGTTCAACAAAAAGAGCTATGTTATAATATGAAAACCTTACCCCTGCAACTTGCTTATAGAGAAATTATCCTTTGTATTTATTTACTCTGCAGTTTGAAGTTTGGATCAAAAGTAGAATGAAAATTTTGCTAGTGCCATAATTTTTGTTTTATCTGTTATCAATGAAGTTTAACAATATATATAAATAGCAAAATATTTAATAATTAGCCTTAAAAAAAGAAAATCAAAGTTCTGCGCAATTAGTTGTCAACACTGATTAATTCAATACTTTTTACTATTTTTGATAAAGTTTTTATATTAAAGGAAATACATTAAGAGCCAAAGTATAAAATTATATGTCTGAAGTTGAAAACTTTCAACTTTTTGCTGCACGGATACAAATTGTAATTAAAGCTTTTATGCCAAAATATTCTTTGCCAAATAATATAAAAAAATTATGCAGTAAAAGTATGGTCCTTTTATCTACTAGTACCCACAGAGCTGAGAATATGAAATAATCACTACCAGAGTGATGGAAAAAGCAGCGGGTCATCGTGTTTCTTGTTAGAATAAATTAATAAGTAAGCGGCACTCAAAAGGTATGTCTTAGCTTGGCTGATTTGTTTAAGACGTCCGTCCATTGGCGTTGCAGGTTTGAATAGCACTCGGTATTTCGTCTATTCTGTTTTCCCATACTATGTTTTTGTTAAGAGAAAAATCCGGTACGTCGTGGTACAATTATTTTCTATTCTCAAAGGGCAGTCTCCGTGCTATTCTCCTTGAGCACGGGTAAGATTCCTAGGATCTGGTTCTATCAGCTGTAAATACATATGATTCAGCTTGGTCAAGTCATCTGGTTAAGACATGTCTGGTATTGAAGTACTCCCGTTTTAGCTATTGGTAATCTAGAGGAACAAGTCATTATTAATAAATATCAATATCCCCAACTTGCAAAGTTACACAAATGAAGTAGCAAGGAACCTACATTCTCTTTGTTCATACATTGTTGTACTTATGAGAAACATTTTGATTAAAACGGCAAAGGTTTGCTACCACAGTGAAACGTTTCTTTCATCTTGCTTGAGATCGTTGGCTTCAACAGTTATAAACACTAAATCTTACAGATTTGATGATTCTAATATGGCATTCGCTTTTAAATCTAGGCGGAACCTTTTCGATTCTGGAACTTGGAACTGGGGCGTTATATGTGACACTAGGCAATCCGTCTTTCCTTCCTACCCCTTCTCTTCCTCGCATGACACTTATTTTCTTGGAATATTCTCCAAAATAGCGATTGTAGCTCATTGGATGGTACACGTAGCAATATTTCTTATTGATTGGTTGTAACACTTGGTGTTATCTTTCAGGGAAGCTCGTTTACGTGAGCTGCTAAGGAAGACCAGTGGGCTTTTAGTTTTGATATCAATGCAAGTAGATTTTCATTGCATTGCAAGGGGAGAGCTTTTCCTTTGCATCATTATTGCAATTTTTTATGAGCAGCTATCAACCTCTGTAGCTATACCAGTGACGCAGGTATTTTTAATTACATTGTTTAAGAATTTCTTTTGTTAAATGAAGCAAATAATGAAATTCCTTTAGTACAATTCTTTTTATGCAGATACCTTTTAAGAAAGTAAATAAGAAAAAATGTTATTGGTAAAATCACTGAATTTCTCTGGAAATTATTGTGAATTTGGGTATTTTTTATATTGTATTTGAATTGTTTTGAAGTAAGATAATAAGATTTTTTTTTTATTTTAAGCCAAAATATAGAAAATACCTTTGATGTCCTTCCTTCCTTCCTTCCTTCCTTCCTTCCTTCCTTCCTTCCTTCCTTGAATTATTATTATTATTATTATTATTATTATTATTATTATGTTGTTGTTGTGATTGTTGAAGATAGATTAGTTTTAAAATTATGTTTAAGGATAACTTTTTTGATTAATTTAATTCATTTTGTTCTTGGGTAAATTTGGTGTCAAATATAATTTGCATACGTTTCATGGCGTTAAATTTAAGTTGTAAAAGTAAAAATGAAAATATTTTAGTACTTGTGCTCATTGTAACCATACTTTTAACGTGTACTTATAATTAATTTTTGAAGGAGTGCGTTTATTAAATTGCTAAGGTTTTAAAAATGTTGTTGAACAAATTTAAGAGCATTGTATTAGAAAAATGGTTTTTCTACCGCGATATCTGATACATAAACATTCTCACTAACAAATTCTGGAAGTTTATTACATCACCGCGTTTCCTAAATTTGAAGACATTAATGGCAGATGGCAGACCTTTTAGCACAACATAAAAAAGTAATGTTATTTTTCTACTTCT